>SSHR01004454.1:0-10201 GCA_006518225.1 Fusarium neocosmosporiellum | reverse complement strand
AAAAGAGGTTAAGATTTTTAATCCACTTGCTTATTTAATCTACTCGCTTATTATATATATTATAAGTAATTACCTTAAGGAAAGATATCTTATAATAATATATAAATTATCTAAATAGCATTATAGACCTATTATAAGATTAGCAGATCTAGTATCTTAATCTCGCCTCTTTAGATATAGAGATGAGAAGGGAGAACGAAGAATAAGGAGACAATACATCTACAGATCAATCACAGACATGATCATCATCCTAAATCAATCGTTCTCGGTTCTGCATACTCCATGTACACTTCTCTATCCTCTGATCACCCATCTCCATCATTATAGGAACAACGCGTGTCTGACACAAATCTGGTCTTGCGAGATCGTGTAATCGATTATAATGCTCATGTCTATCCAACGCGATCGCCAACCTGAAATTTTGGCAGCCAGATGTCGATGACAGCCGCTCTCCCTCCTAGAACAGTAGCTAGGCCCTTCTTCAAGGCATCGTCAATTTCTGAAGCCTTCTTCACCGTAACTCCAAATCCTGCACCTGCAGCAACTGCGGCTTGGGCATAATCCACTGCCGGATCGAACGTGACGTGCAGAGCATCTGCGTTCTTCGCCCTGCTAGAATAGCCCGCCTTGTGCACTGCCAAGGCACTCAGCATTGGGCTCTTCCAGCCTCTGTTGTTCAGAATGACGGTGAGGAAAGGTGCGTTGTATTTTCGAGCCATCCAGTGCACCGTGGACGGTACTGAGAACAGGAAGCTCCCGTCGCCGCAGATGGCTACGATGGTCTTGTCTGGGCGGGCCAGTTTGGCGCCAACAGCAGCGCCGCCGCACCAGCCGAGCGACGTCGCACCACTGGTGAAATAGGTCCCTGGGAGAGACCGCTGCAGCACGTCACAAATGGGTCGATAGTTGGAGATACCCTCGCTGAAAATTATAGCGTCCAAGCCAATGTGCTCTCGGAGTCGAGAAAGGGCGTAATGGGGCGTGATGAGGTCGTCGTTGTCTGGTTTGACCTCGAGGGAACGTACACCAGAGACGTAAGACTCATGTATAGCTGTGACGTTCTCAATCTTTCGATTGATGTCCATAGCTAGGGCCGAGATATCCTGTTGCGCAATCTGGTGGTTCAGCTGTCTCAAGGCAGTCTTTGCGTTGGCCTGACAGGTGATCTCGGTGTCTATATGGAACAAGGACATGTTGACCTTCAAGGGATCACAATCGATGTGGTAGATGGTGGCTTCAGGCGAAGGCTTGAAGACGCTCTTGATCCAGGGGACATCGCAGTCAATGACGAGGACGACATCGGCATTTTCCAAGACACCATTCTTCAGCGCTTCACTCCACTGGTTTCCCACATACAGCTTGTGGTCGTGGGGAAAGTTCATGTTGCTAGGCACAGCCTCCTAAACCACCTGTTAGCTCGTAACTCGGTAGTATAGGTACAGCCAACTTACCAGAACGGCTATTCCAGTGCTCTCGGCAAGTCTCTCAAGTTCGGGTACAGCATCCACATCTCTCCCAAGATAGCTGGTGATGACCAGGGGAGACCTTGCTCTCAGCAGTGCTTGGCTGATCTCCTCGACAGTGTCAGGATCGAGTGCCTTGGGAGCTAGGGGCTTCCACTTCTTCGCATTGACTTGGTAAGGTTCAAGATTTTCTTCGAGTGTTTCTCTCGAGGCAATCAGATACGATGGGCCTGAGGGCTCACTCTTGGAGAATTGAGCGGCTCGAAGAACCAATTGCTTCACGTTCCTTCCGGATCTGATCTCGTGATCCAGCACGGTATAGTTCCTGACGATGCCGCGTTGATCAATCGTGTCTTGGATATAGTGGATAAATTCCTTGGCACACGTGTAAGCCTTGTCAACTCGTTGTTGGAGGAGTTCTGCCGACCTACGTTGCGACTCCCAACAAGTTCGTTCTCTTCCGTGACTGGCGAGGTTCCAGCGATCATGATGACAGGTATTCTCGCCCTAGAAACGTTGTGAATGGCTCCACCCATGGCTAGGGTACCGGCATCGACATGCACCAAAATTGCTTGCATCTTGCCACTCGCCTGGAAGAAGCCTTGAGCTGCAGACAGCCCAACCATTTCAAACGGCGCCGTGATGAATTGAAGACCGCGGTTACCATCCTGTTCCCGCTTGGCAATGGCCTCCATGATCGCTGGATGATCGCTGCCAAGGTTGACAAAAAGATGGGTCACCCCAGCAGCCTCGAGTGCCTCGAGCAGAGCCGTTGACGTGGTGTAGCGCGCCATATTGTTGCGGAGAAGATGTGTCACTTGACGCAGGCAGTATCGATGAACGTCAAAGTAGGTAGTCGGAAGCTTACAAGTCTGAGCTCCTGCCGTGAGCTTTTGGGATCTATTACCACTTCTAGGATCTCCACTTGCCGAATGATCTCACCTGTGCTGGACTTGGGGAGCCGACCTTTCGGGACTGAGGCAGCGGGGAAGCGCGGAAATGACTCGATACCCGGGTTCCGGGGCAGAGCAGATGGGGTCAGCCGCCGGGTTTGCCGCCGGGTTTGCCGCCGGGTTTGCCGCCGGGTTTGCCGCCGGGTTTGCCGCCGTTGATCGCGAAGCACTGATCGACCAGGCTGCTTATCGCTGGTGGAAAGGATCCATGCCTTGTCGCCCTCGAGGCCTCTCCGCTGCATGGGTGAGCCAGCAGACATCAGGACGCGTGGGAAAGGACAGAGGTAGTCTAGCTATGGAAGCGATCGAGATCCAGCTCAGCACTTATATTCTCTTGACAATGTCAAAGGTGCACACGAACTTCTTTCCCTCCTCTCTCAAACATGATTACGTAGACCCAGAGTATCTTAGTTTTGGATCAGAATCGGAATAGGACGTATAGACCGCTTTGAATCAGTGACGCGGGTGCTCTCACTTGTCAGCTCCAAGCAGTCATCAGACGAAACATCTGAGGCGCCTAAGACCTGATCTAACTGCTCCAGAAAGTCCCTATTAATTAGAGCATCACGATGCACAGCCTTGAGATCAGCGTCTGGTGTAGCCGAGGATAATCTGGATGCTGAGGTTGAATTGCTTGGTCTCTTACAGCTTGTACTTCAACTAGATCCTTGCTTATGGATTGACACCGGGTTCTCCCACGCCGCCCCTTCCTCCCTAGACCCTACTAGATAGGATAATGGCTGCGTCCAGAAGCGATTGTGACCACACGATCCTCGGTAAACTCGTTGATGGATGCTGTTCCACCAAATCTTCCATACCCAGACGCTTTCTGGCCACCGAGAGGCAAATGTGGTTCATCTGGTAATCAAAGTTTAGTATCAGCACGAACGCGTATAGAGACTACTACATACCATGCACAGTGGCTCCGTTGATATGACAGGAACCACTCTTGATCTTTCTGGCCACCGCCAAAGCCTCGACGATGTTGTTGCCAAACACAGACGCTACTAGCCCATATTCCGTGTCGTTGGCCAGGCGAATTGCTTCTTCGTTCGTTTCAAACTCGAAAATTGCCACCACTGGCCCAAAAGATTCCTGGTAGTAGAGATCCATTTTCTTGGTCAGCCCACCGAGAGCTAGCGGCTGGACTATTGCGCCGTGAACATCGAATGAACCGGCTTTGATATGAGCACCTTTTGCAAGAGCATCACTCACCAAGCTCTCTACTCGTTGGCCGGCTGCTGGACTGATCAATGATCCGAGGGGAGCGAGAGGTTTCTCTGATGGATCAGCTGCTTCGTAGGTACTGAACTGGGACATATATGTTAGAGCCGCCGTTGGACGAAGTTGCCTTGATCTCATACCTTTTCCCGGAGATATTCTACCAGGCGTTGCGAGACAGATTTATGTACGATGATTCTCTCTGTTGACCTATATTGACTATGAGCCTCTCTGTTTGCATCAAACAAGGGCATTGACCTACATGCAAATCTGGCCTTGATGCATCATGGCCCCAAAAGCCGCTGCTCGAGCAGCTTCTTCAACGTCTGCATCTTGTAGGACAATCATTGGAGCTTTGCCGCCCAGCTGCAAGGGAGTCAGCCTACTGAAGAGAGGATACCCACGCGCATACGTATTACTCACCTCCAGGATGGCTGGCTTCAAGTACTTTGCGCACATAGCTGCGATCAACCGTCCAATCGCAGTGGATCCAGTAAAGTTGACGCGTTGGACAGCTGGGTGGCTCAACATAGACTCGGTAACTTTACCGGCAGCTGACCTTGGACAGCAGATATAGTTCAGGACGCCCGAGGGGAGGCCTGCTTTGAGGAAAGAATCGACTAGCAAGTACTGCGTATAAGGGCTGCACTCCGACCCCTTCAAGACAACTGTGTTTCCGCATACGAGGGGTGTAATGAAGGCCCTGATGCCCAGTAACTGTACGCATTCGGTTAATTCAGGGCTCGCGCTTGACAAAAACGGAAGAGCCTCTCACAATTGGGGCATTCCATGGTGCTATGCCCAAGACAACCCCGCAAGGATCTTTGAAGACCATGGCAAGCATTCCTTTCTCGTTGCTTTGTAGTACCTCTCCCTTGACTTGGGTTGCCATTGCTGCACCCTCCAACACAAACTGAACACCGGTTTGAACGTTCATTTCAGCCCACCCTCGCTTAGCTCCTGTCTCCTCCATCATTGCCTGTACAAGCTCATCCTGCCGACATTGAATGATTTCAGCTGCTTTGAGAAAGATTTGTCGTCTTTCCCAAGGCGTAGCGTCTTTCCAGGTCGCAAATGCTGTTTCAGCATCCTCGACCGCTCTGACAGCATGCTCCTCGGTCGCGGCTGGGGCAAGATGGACAACCTTCTGGGTGATTGGGTCATGAACTTCGAAGGTATCGATGACCCCAACAGTTCCCCCGCCTACGGTCAGGGTGAAGCGTGGCGCATTGCGGATGGGTGTCTCCATTGTTGCTCGAGAATAGTGGATGGTGGAGAGTGAGAAGTCAGAAGCTCGGGTGCTGTTGGGTGCTGGGAGTTGATCCAGGCTATCTCCAATTCCTTATGCCTGGGCCAAAGGAAAGGATTATGCTTCAATGTTAAGATGGGGCGTCTGTGATCGGCAGATGAACCACTGCGCCCGGGCTTCCAAGGAAATCACCACGGCGGAAATCCCGCTGCTCGATCCGGAACATGCCCCGGCAGCTTCCGGATTCTCCATCTGATAGGCAAAGACTAACTATTTGGTAACACGTGCCGGCTCGGTTCGATCTGTACTTTCTTTCCATATGTCCAGCTTTCAAGCTCAGGCACCTTTACTGGAACAAACAGTCTTTCGCCGGTAATGATGGCGATCACGGCTGACAGGAACGAGGCCTTCGTTTCTGCGCCCAATGCATGTACACTTTTACCAATAGCTTCATATTGCTGTACCCATCTTTTTGATTGCCACAGTGCCATATCTTACAGGGGACTTCGACTGTGTTGAAGCTCTTGATTTCTAGCTGAATGAATGACTGAAGTTGGGTCTGCTTATCCTTCCTTAGATCCCTCGTATTCGTCCGCTATGCCGAAGCATTCCTCGCGATCGGTTTTATCCAACTTTGATCCATCTTGGTCAGACAGCCCGTGTATCAGAGCGGCCTTGGTCATACGATGTAACATGCAGGATTATCCTCGCCGTTGTGGTAAACGTCTCGACCTACAAATCAATTGAAAACTGATCAACAAGTGGAAACATGCCAGGATCCCTGAGGGGAAAAGCTAGGCTGATGGCGAGATCATCTTCCAGGGAATCAAAGAGCTCCTCGTGGTTAAGCCATGGCACACTCTGATCAATCTCAACAGCCACCGCACCTGGGGGGCCTGTTGGAGTCGTCGAGCGTGCTCTCGCCAGCGCCCCGCGGATCACCTTTGCCGCTTCCATTGCGACGACTGATTCATCCATGATCTCGAGAATTTCAAGTGCCATTTCCACCAGCTTAAACAAGTATGCTAGCTCATCCTTGCCTGACTCTTGGGGTATATATATGAGAATGATGGAAGTGGCAAAAAGCGTGTACATGGTGTTGTAAAACCTAAAAAAATAGTAACTGTTCAGTCGGTGCCTGTGCATGCGGGCGGCCAGATTCCTACCAAGTTCGGAAAAAGTCATGATATTGACAAGTTTCATAGATGGTTTCGATTGTTTGTTTCGCTGATTCAAGGCATTTCGCAACTTCTTCATGCTGATCGACCGAGGAAGATCGCGCAGCCATTGAGGGTTTGGTCAGAAAAGGCCCAAATAAAAGAGTCTTTACGTTATGGTACCCTGTTGAAGTCAGCTAGCGGGCAGAGAAGATGACGAGATACTACCCACGAATTTTCAGCACCAGTCTCTGCTTTTTAGCGTATTGGGGTTCCTTGGTTGCTTTCAGAGGTCTGGTTTGCACGTTGCTCCTTTCGGGTCGGATTTGCACAGGCAATGCTTCGAGCCAATGCTCAAGATCCTGTTCGAGTTGACGAGCCAGCTCGATAGAGTGCTTGAGTTCCGAATCAGTGAGATACATACGCAGAATGACATTCTTCGTGATCCTCGCAAAGTCAACCATGGCTTTGATGATGGCACAATGGGGGGGTTCCATGAGCTCCGATGGTCTATGGGCATAAGACAAATCACCCCTAATCGCGGGATAGGATCGATTGTGATAGACATCAGCACCAAGAGAGTCCGGCCTCCCCATTGCGAACGCCATTTCTCTAGGGCCTGGTTAGCTAGACCCGACGAGATGTCAGAGGGCATCAACATACATCTCCAGAGAATAAAGACACCTAGTTAGACAGTCAGATGATAGGCTCTTGCAAGGCACATCTAATAGCATACCACCATGTTCTGGATTCTGACCGGGTCAACACAGGGTCTCTTTTCTGGCCCGGTTGCGGCTCCCTGTTCATTCCGATTGCCAGGGCGGTCCTTACAGCAAGCCCGCCGTACATGTAGGCAGCTATATTCGGGGTCAGCCACCGTCGCGGTTGGAAGGCTGCTCTGCTCCCTTACAGTGGTGGTTCAACTCGTTTTGACAAATCTTGGCCTGTTTCCATTAGTGATGCCGCGGTACTTGGCTTCACTCCACGTACCAAGATAAAATAGCACTGGACCGTCTCAATATCTGTCACCATATTGATACTCGTGCGCGATCGTGCTTCCTCGAAGAAGATTCTACTCCATTGCAAGTTTTCGATCCCATCGATTGGCTCCTCGTCCCTGACGGCAACAAGTGCGCCCAAGGACAAAACGCTATAATAGAGGGCGACAAAGCTCTGATTCGTGGACGTTGTAGCGCCCTCCCACAAAGGGGTGCACTTGGCCAGGAATTCTGCCTTGTCGATCATAGGCTGTAAGTAATGAAGGGTCATAAAGAATGAGTCCAGGAAAGGACGGCACTGTCGATAGTGTGTAGCGGAGCCAGGAGGAGTCTTTTGGGTCCTATTAGTAGCCTTGCTTCCGGTTATGTCGTCCGGTGACAGGGCAGGATTGTGCAAACTAGACACCAGTTCTGTTTCGTCGTCTCCTCCGTTCGCTCTTCCTTCTTCGTAGCCCGCCTTCTGTGCCTCCGACAGAAGGACTACGGAGCTAGAGCTGCCATAAAACTCGACGTTTCGTGTATGTCTGTTGACGCCGTATACTTCTTTAGAGGTGTAGCCTTCGGTAAGCGGCTCGGTGTGAGGGTCTCTTGGTTCGGCATCACCTGAAGGACTCTGCATGTTTAACTCATCCTCCGCGAGTTCAGCCGCCCCCGCCGGTGGCTGGAACGTGGGCAGCTGGGTTCCATTGCTTTTTAAAGATAGGGCAGCCGATAGGTCTCTGACCTGCCCTTCGAGGTGGGAGATGTAGCTGCATTCCTGTGAGCTCTAATGCCCGCACGGAATAGACGTGAAGGCGATTACTTGGTTTGGCTGCGTCCCCCGCGCAGGTTTTCACCACGATACACGCATTTGGCGTTGCGACCTAGATTGCTCAAGATCAGGTACAGATAAGTGAATCCATCCTGGTGGCTTACTTTTGCAGTGGGAGCAAGGGTAGAGCTCGTCACATTTGTTCTTCTTTACCCTACAAAGGTCACATGCCTGGGCCGCACGAGGCCGCTTTGGTCTGGGGCCATCGGGGGTTGCTGTGCTCATCATAGTGGGGCCTGAACACCAGAAGCTGCCAGGACTATGATCAGTGTGTTCTTTGAGGCGTGATGTTGAAGCTGAAGGTGACAGATGGTCGCACGAAAATGCCGAGCACCGAAGTCCTCGGCTAAGGTGTTGCGAGTGGCACGCGAGATGTGCTTACCCCGCGTGCGAGACGCGTGGCTGGTTCAAGCCTCAATTCGGGTAGACTACCGGTGCCAAAGTCACTGGTCTTGGTAGAGATACTCCCCCATGGGTCTCATCGATGTTGGAGCCTGCAAGCACTAACCATCATGGCGCTTACTAATGTTATCCAAGTTTTATCCCTATTGGTCAGAGATCAGACAGCCCCAAACATCCGTCAGCAACAAGAAGCGGCCTGACCCCATCATCCTTCCTCCGGCTTCCACCCGGCAGCCTCAAAATCGGCGGACCATCTTTCAATGAAGAAGGAAAGGTTAAATCCATGCGCCCTATGGACTAGTTACTGCAAATATGCACAACATGCATGAGTATTATCGCCCAAGATCGGTTGTTGAGGTATTGAGAAACTATATACAATGCTTTAGTCGACGTCAGGAATTGGCAGGTCATCAATCAATCTGAATTTGAGGCCCAGTTTTACCAAGGCTTCTTCAGCCTTTTGTCTGCGTAGCACTGCTGCAGCTTTATCCGTGACCAAGACAAAGTCATATGTAAGCAGAGCAGAACCTAGTTTCACGCCGTATTTCTTGGCCAGTTCCTCATCCTCAACCTTCTTGATGCAGACTACGAGAGAGTCCTTGACGCCAAACACGGCATCGGTATACTCGTAAGGATCATCTTTGAGATAAAGTGCGCTGCAAATGCATGTCAGCCGATGTCAAATCAAGGTACTTCCCAGAATCGAGATGGACTTGCGTGATTAGAGGATCGTATCCATCCTTCTTGAACATAAAGTGCATGTGACTTGGCCGGTACGGATGACGATTCAGCTCCTTGAGCAGATTTCCTACAGGGCCATCGTGCGGGATAGGATAAGGCACCGGGACAATAGCTTTGAACCAAAAGTTCCCCATCTCATCGCTCGTCAGCACGGCTCTGCCATCCGGGCCGCTCCTATCTGCGTATTGCACGTCGTAGAACCCCTTCGAGTCGGTCTCCCACACATCGATTTCGGCTCCCGAGATGGGCTTTCCATCGGTATCCTTCAAGGTACATAGGACGAAGAGAGGCTCGCCATCTGGGTCATGCGCTATAAGACTGCCTGCACTAATATGTTCGGCTTCGTGAGTGTGGAAGGGCCCCAAGACGGTGCCCTCAGTGCTGCCTTCTGGTTTGGGATGATCGATTGAATCCACCAAGAGAGACAGCCCCAAGATGTCTGATAATAGAATGAATTCCTGAAACCCAAGGTGAGCTAGGTAAGCATCATCATGTATTCACAACATGCTTACCTGTCTGACATCTGATGATATCTGACCAACTTTCGTAAGGAAGAGGATGGCTGTCATCCATTCATCTGCGGTGAGTCTGGTTTCCCTTGCGAGATCGTGTAGATGTGTGACGGTCCGCTCTAGAATATACTTGAGCCGCAAATTGCTGCACTGCGAGTTGATGGCGTGGACATTTTCAGTGATGTTGTCAGTTGTGAGATTTTTCAAGTTGACAGGGGCGGCCATGGTGTGAAATGTCTGTGTTTCTAATAGAGTCAGGATTTAGAGAGTAGGCTATTACGATGTGAACGATACGTGAAGTTGTGTGATTAGCTGCTATAAATGGCGTTCGAAAGCTACATGTTAAGAGACTGCGCGCCGATATACAGGGTATCTGCTGTGGGGTACGGAGTAGAAGATGGCGGGATCTGGGCCGGAATCCGGCTTTTCGGAAAAAGCGCCACCTCCGGGACCTTCCGCCTTCTGATCCGGACTTCCGCTAGAACACTCCACCGCCTGCACTGAAAACTGAGTGGCACGTTTGTTTCGTAATTAGTCCGAGCACGTGACAGAGATAGGGACCAACTAGATAATAGTTTTATATCTCTTTAGGGGGCCTAAGATGCTTTTTAGGTTATTTAGAATTATAATAACCTAATGTACTTAATAACTGAGCTGTAAAGACAAGTGAGTTATACAGCATACTGTGTAACTA
>SSHR01004453.1:0-12936 GCA_006518225.1 Fusarium neocosmosporiellum | reverse complement strand
GAACAGAGGGCTGAATGGGTGTGGATCAAGAAGGCAAGGAATCGCCCAGGATCAGGGTCTTCCACAAGACGTATGGATAAAGGCTAGACTGCCTAGGGTCTGTGTTTTCAGCAAGAGGAAAAGTCGCGATCGCAACCCTGGGATGTAGGGGGTCAGGAAGACCAAAGCGTTGGCCTGCAGCGGGAACCAGCATCATCATTGTAACGGGCCAGACTAAGACTGCGGCAGTCGGTCCTGTCCCGGTAGCACAGACACGGTGCTGCAGTGCATAAAGTGTCGATGGCCAGAGGGATGCCATTCTGGGGCCATCTGGTCAGCTTCTTCAGTGTACTCTCGGGCAGCCGTTGAGCCATGGGTCGAAGGCAAGACAGCGCCGGGACAGCCCTAGTATCGGGTCGCCAAGGAAAGACCGCAATGGAGAACTCAAGAAGCAGCCGAGCCAAGCGAGGGCCACCCAAGATTGACTACCTATTGTTTTGCCGGCAGTTTCGAGTGACGGAGCACCCTTGTTGGTTAAGCATGACGGGTCGTAGATCATGGCGTTGAAAGCCCCGTCCGAACCATGATCTCCACAAGGGAATAAATTGTCCGGACAGGGTCAAGGAGTCAAAACGAGAGAAGGGTCAACTCGGCCAGGGCCACACCCAAGCCGGGCGGGCTATTGGGCCGAAGGAGCCAAAAGATGGATATCCCATATCCCACATCAGCGACAGCACCCCTTTTCCAGAGCTGCTGCACTCGGAGAGGGTCACCGAGAGGCGCAGCCGCCTATCCACCTGCAAGCCGATACGTGCTCTGATGCGTGAAACTTTTCCCAGGGGTCCTGGGTGCCTCAAAGTGTTCTAAAAGTGGTTGTGCCACGGGGCTGGAGTCTGGGGATGCAATCCATGCCATGCCATGCCACCAGAAGAAAGGACTGACAGGCACACGACCGCTGTAGAGGGCGCCCATGTACTAGTCGACAGCTGGTCGGGAGATACCGAGACTGGGCGTTGGGGATAGCCCTGGGTGGCATCTTGCGACCCGGCGGATCATCTAGGTTAATGAAGACGCGGTAGCGGGGAGCTGCACGGCAGAGCATGGGCAGCCGTTCCGCGCAGCCGTCGGCCGCGGCGGCCAGGCTTTCGGCCATTGTCTTGATGTGATCGGCTACCGCGTCCTATGCCACGACTCCGGCAAGTGTAGGCGCATTATCCGCTCAGCTGCCGTCTTCTCATGGCATGACGATGAAGACAGTTCTGACCAAGGTGAAGCGGCCCATCTAATCATGGCATTCGAGGTGATGGTTGAATTGTGTTGCAAACGCCAAGAATAGCAATGGAGCTGTGCAAACAGCCACACCTCCCGCACGCCAGTCTGGCAGGCCGGGCGAAGGCATTGCCTGTCTGGGACCAGTAGCAGAAAGCCGCAACGCCTAGGGCGGCTGTCATAGATCTGGGGGACAAATAAGGTGATGGGATGATGCCGGTTGACTTAATTTCCGTAACTCGATCGCGTTACATTGCACACCGCAGTGTGGGCTTCTTCCGGCTGGTCGAAGCTTCAGGTGACAATGGGGTCAAAGAAGGCTTTTGGCAAGTGCCCATCACCATGGCGTCGATTAGCCAGCCGGGCTGGAGAACTAGGGCTGATTGGGCCAAGCTGAGAGACACGAAGACAACCGTGGGCCGCATCGATGTGGATCGCATCGCAGGAAGGTATGGACGAAGTACGGAGTATGGAGTACGAAACTAGGCTCGACGTTGGCGAACAATGCTAGTGGTGTTGAAAATGGGAATGACGGGGGGTCGCAAGCAGCTCCGGGTCGGGATAGGATGCCCCACGCCTCATGCGTGAGGTGTCGCAGGCCAGGATCCAGGACGATGCCGCCGTCAGGGATGTCATGGCAGAGATAGCAAAGGCTCGGCTTGTGGGAGAGGCTCAATGGTTGAGCAGGTTCCTGGGTCCCAGCCAAGAGCGAGGCTAGGCAAGTTTCAGCCGAGTCAGCGGCAGCAACAGGCGGCGGAGCGCAAGGATAATTCATGCGCGTGCTTGAGCTGGATTTAGCCTCTGCCTTGTCGTGCAAACGGCTCAGGTGGCTGAGAACGGGGTAGGAAAGTGTGTGCTGTCTGTGTAATCCTGTCTAGGGCCGTCGTTACACGTCAGTCAGGTGAAGGAGGGCCGCCCGGGGCTTGAGCCTTGAGGTGAGGTGAGACCTTTAAGGTGAGGAGGATTCCAGGCCAGCCGTTGGTTCCTGCAGGAAATGAGCGTCGACCGTTTGGCACGAGCGCAGGCACATGTGAGATTCGTTCGTATCTGTGAGCACAGAGACAGATAGATGAACAGCAAGGTGCATCATGTCTTGATGTCGTTGGTGTTGTCTGTAAGTGACGTTCCATTTGGCGGGGAGACGAAAATTGGAATGGAAGCTTGGGACGCTGAATGATTAGCAGCGGAGAGCAGGGGGGGAAGGACCACCTGCCAACCAGCATCATCATCCAACGGCAAGTTCCAGAAGATGATCAAGGAAGGAAGCAGCCCTAGCTGCTTGCCTAACCTGCCTAGCTACCTGGCTAGGTAGGGAAGGAGAGAACAGGCTGCACTCAGCCCGGAAATGTAAGAGCTAGAGTTCCTCCCAACAGACCCAGCAAACCTTCAATCTCTCCTCCCACATCACGAACTCATTCCCCAGACCCAGACTAGACCTCCATCTCTCCAAAGCTTGTTGGTGTGTGAGGCAGACGCGCCAGTCACTAGCGAGAACCAGGGCGGGACGGACTCCTAGCACGGATAGGTGCTGATACACGCTCCGACTCATTTCAGATCCGCGCGTTGATCCAACTCGCAAGTTTCGTCTCATGTGTGTCGACTTGAGTCTCGGGGCTCTTCACCGCATGCTGCTGTCGTCAGGGGTGCTGCATCATCAAGTGTCCAACACCAACTTCTCAAACACGGGCACCCCTCCCTGGTACCTGTTCCATCACGGAGGAACAACCGGAAATAGAATAACTCATGAGGTGTCTAGGGCCGGGACGAAGGACGAAACGCCGCCAGAAGCGCGGTAGACTGCGACTAGAAGTCTTCGCGGCGACACTTGTTTGATCATCACCCGTCCCATCAATCCCACCGCTCCACCACGGCGACGCTATCGGCAATGCTATGGGACGGGATGGGATGTTCAGGTCCCAAACAGAGTTCCTGCGCGACACCTATGGCTTGAGCTAGCTCCTCGCAAGAATTACTTACTGCTGCTCATCCATCCATCCACCCAGCTGAGTCGCTCGCACTGACGGCAGCATCATTCTTCTCGAAACGCCCCTGACACTTCTCTAGAAGTCGATCCGATGGGGGGAGGGGGGAACCCTGCATGCAGCAGATTTGACGAGGGTAAACAGCCATTGGTTTGAGTCCCCCACCCTTGTGCGCTGTCGACCCGTCCCAGCAAGACATATCCTCATGATGGTCGATATTTTTTTGCAAGGTGCATGGCCGAAACAGAGGTCAACGGTCTTGTCTGTCATGGTTCAGCCCGTTTGACAGGCGAGATCCCTTTCTTTTTCCTGCGCATCATTCGCAGATCCTCCAATCTCCCGGCCCTCCCACCTCGACAACATTCCGCCTCTGTTTTTAGAAACACCCCGGCATATCCACCCCGGCCAACCTTCCCTTCGAATCCCTGGGTTTCTGGTTTCCTGGATTCCTGGATCTTGTTGACGGACCGAAGTCGAGTGTACCTCGACCACTACCACGACTTGCTTGGAACAGGGGGCATGCTTGAAAGTGCTTCACACGCTGGTGGACCTCAATGCTCGCCAGCCGAGCCAGCCTTTCCAAAACACCCAATCAACGCCCATAAACACCATTGTTCTCAGCCCCCCAATCCGCCAGTTTACAAGACGCCATTTGCCCATCGTGACTCGACCTGACACTAGTGCAGGTCCATCCATCCACCGTCCTGGGCGTTCCCGGCTCCGCGCCCCGGGGGCTCGGCTGCGTCAAACAAAATGCTTTTCTACGCTGACGGGCGACGGACACTGCGCTAGTCTGGCACCTGCAGACGAATGAAGAAATTGTTTCAGGTCAGTCTATGGGGGCAAGAGTACGAGAAGGTGAGAGGCATGTGCTACTCCAAAATAGTAGGTGTGCCACCTTCGGGCAGAGGGAGAGGGGAATGAATCCAGCTTGGTACGCATCGAGGATCGAGGCAGCAGCAAGCATCACCACCACCACCGGCCGGGAAGCTCGAGGTGGATCGATGAGGTCAAAAAGTAAAAAATAACCACCAATGGATCCCAGAGGCTAGACTCAATGCCCAAGGTAGGCATGCAGGCCTGATATTCATGTGGCCAGAATGCACTCCCGGGTCAGGGAGCTGAGTGAGGTTCGATCGAGACTGTGATGAAGTATTGAGATGACCAAGGTGAGAGCATGTTGCTCTCGTCGGTCAGAGGTTGAGTTGCTAAATTCATACAGGACTCCAGTCTTTCGCATTGCTGTTCGCTGTTGGGTTTGGATGATATCAGCGCTCGCTGCCAACGAACCCTTGACCCCGGAGACCTGTTTCATGCGGGGGCTACCGAAAAGTGCAGAGCATCGCTAGATGTTATACCGCCCCTTGCCTATAACTGAGGACCCGAACTACCGTTAAGCTGCGTCTAGCCACCGCACTTAAACAAGGTCTGTAGGGTAATGCTTGGTTGAAGCCGCGGCGCATTAGATGGATGACACTTGACCCGTCCCCTTGGATCCCTATCTTTTGCATGAAGCAAGCATCGTCAAGAGAGAGAGAAGAGGCAAGAGTCTATCGCCAGCATAAAGTCGGTGAAGCAGATTCGAGTTGCTGCCATGGCATAGCATGATGGTCTTCATGGTGGTCAGCGAGCCACTGAACCTGAAGGACGTGTGGCATGAGGAAATAGAGCCAATTCGTTAACTCTCTGCACCCAAGCGCAAACTAACTAACACACGGCTCGGAATGCGCAGAGACGGATGCATAGTTAGTGCGTTGTTCAGAACACAGGGAGTTTGCCTAGGGGATGCGCCTTCATGGCCCTCGCAACTTCCAGCAACAGTCCGCTCGCAAGAAGAATCTTTCTCGACCGCCAATGAACGGAAGAGTCCACCCGAAGACGGCCATACAGACGATGGTCTTCGGGTAAGAACCGGTAACAAACGGCTTCCTTGCCTAGGTAGATCGGCTCTCTCATGTCAGAGCGAAGGCTCAATCTCTGAGCCCCCACCGGGGGGGTTGACGCACACAAGAGCCTACTACCCAGGATGCGCAGGGTAACTATAGAGGCCGAGGGCCTCAGCTTGCAGGAGGTGGCGAGATGGAGGGACTCGGATCAGTGTCCCGTCGGTTGAGCAGATTGTCTGATCCAAGCTTCAGTGCTCGAGACGCGGCTGCGGCGGCCTCTCACGGATAACTACAGTTACACAAATGGTGGTGATCTGGCTTGGGACGAGAAGCCGCTGATTGCCGCTCAGATTCACCATTGTCTGTGTTCTGGATTCAGGGCGCTATCCCTGTCTCCCGATTTCATCTCGTCGAGAACAGACGGCCGTGTGTTGCTGCTGAGACGCGTGTCCCGCCAGCTCGCAATACAACAGATTGAGCTGCGCCCGGATCGGATCAAAGAGAGGGGAGCCTTACTCACAACTAAGTCGCATTGAATTCGCCTGTTGGCAATCTTCCGGCCTTTCATCTGGCATTCATCCCATCCCATCGTCAGCATCCTGCAACCAACCTCCAACTACCAATGGATCTCCACTCCCGTGGAGCGTGAGCAGGCATCCAACCAACCAACCAACCCCTCGGCACCGCCGCAGCGCAACACCAACAGGTGGCATCCAAGCATAACGCTCCCATTAAGAGGCGGCCTTCTTCATGCTGGGCGAGTCGCCCTCGGGCAGCGTGCCACGTCCTGTCATCCCATTGACCCTCCGGCACCTGAAGGGCTCCCCTGTGTGCGTGAGGAGGCTTAAGAGCAGTATATTATGCAGAAAAGGGGTCTTCTTTAAGCGGTGTGACGCTGATTGGAAGACGTGTCATATCTACAAGGATGGCTTCAGCAAGATAAGCGCTCTTGCGGATTGAAATGGGATATTGTTGGTTCATCGAACGCCAGCGAAGGGAAGAGAAGACGAAGGTGAGTCAAGGCGATCGAGGCCGTACGGATGACGGCAGGGCTTACACGCCCGGCTATTGCCATTCTTTGGCAGCCTTCTGATATAGCCTTGTCATCTCTTATTGGGGGTGCCTATATTTCTGTGTTGTTGATCAGGAACGTGGACGAGACATGTCAGAGAAACCAAGCCTTTCAGCGATCAACACGTGCGTTTGAGTTGTCTCTAGGCTCTTGCTGCTGTTTCACTGACCGAGGCTGAGGACAATGACTTCTCGCCTCCAAGCCGAGGCAGCAACCAGGGGGGGGGGAGGTGTATGGCAGAGTGTTGAACTGATCTGCCCACACATGCCCCATCGCCGGCCTTGTGCCCATTTCGCAGCCTGATTTCCACCACCATGACGGACAGAAGAGAGTATAGGATCATCAAAACTAAATTGTAGAATCTCGCTTACAGTTCTGGGCGCTAACCACGGCACAGCACGCATAGCCGAGGAGCTGTCCCCCGGCAAAGCACATGCAGAATAGGTCTCGCACACCGTTTCCTCACCTGAGTTTTCTCTGTGACAACTCAGATGGTGGTATTGAAAGACCCGGCGGAGTTGACGGCGAGGAGAGGGGCCCAGACCGAGCCTTTCTCTCTTTTAGCACTGAGCACGCGCCGAGTTGAGTTGTTTAACACACAGTAACTTGACACTCACTGCGACAGACATCGTGAGAAGCAAAAAGATGGGGCAAAAAACATACAACACCGGGCATTCGCCGGTCGTCACCGACCCGACTACTACTCCAGCGGTCGCCAGTTTGACTAAGGGAGAGCGGACGGGATCCCGTATTCTCTAGCACCTGTGGTCGTATGTGCTTGATTTGTTGTCGAGAGGCTCTATAGGGCTGGGAGTGGATGGAGTTGAAAGCCAGGGTTGTCAGGACAGGCCATGACTTGGGTACCTGAGGCCTATGAACTTCAGGAGTTGTGGAGGACGATGGCGAGGATGATGCCTCGCGGAATAGACTCTAACTTGGTTGTCGTATGCAACTCTATATATCTGGCAAGTAACTCTTCCTCTCCCGGTGCGCTATGAGGCCGGTCGACAGCTTGGGGTTTTCTAGTTGACCTGCACACAACTCTCTTCTCCTGTCAAGATACTCCCCAATCGCATGCAACGGTCCAAACTTGTCCATCCAACTCGACATCCCACACCGGCTGCCCGACTTCGACAACATTTCCGACAGTAACGGCCGCCCTCTGCCCAAGTCCCGTCAACCTCCCCTCCCCCGCGAGCAGGAACCTCCTCGTCGGCGCAGCACCGTCATCGCCCGCCCGGCCCGTGACCAAGTACATCCGGCGCCCCGGCCGAACCTCTTCCACAACCACCTTGACATGAGACACGGCGGCGGATGGGACCGTGCCCTCCCAGCCCTTCACCTCCGAGAGCCACCCCTGCAGCCCGGCGGCAAGCCCGCCTGCCACATACTTTGCGCCCCGGCGCTGAGGGGAAAAGGCCGCGGGGAGGCCTTCAACCGTGGGGTCGACCTCTGCTGGTTTGAAACGCGGCGGCGGGCGAAAGGTTGGCTGTTGGGGCGCCCTCGCCTCGTCGTGTGTTGGGATGGCGTCCTGCAGACTCTCTACCGAGCTCTGCGTAGGCGTGTGCTCTCTCTCTTCCGCCTCTTGGAGGCTGTCGTCGTTTAGATAGTGATGTTCGCGAAGGGGACTTGATTCCGGCATCGGTGAGATTGAGACTCTTCGCCGCTTGGGCTCTCTCTCTTCCAGAGGAGATGTGTCATGAGGCAGATTTAATAGTTGGGGCGATTCACGTTCGATAGACCCCCGATGAATCTCCTCATCGTCTTCAGAGATGCTGACGCCGACACTGCCATCATGCGAAGCCGTTACATCATCGTCCTCGACCTCGATGGAGTCGTTGAGAGGAACATGCTTCCTCGTTTCAAGCCCTTCATCATCTGCATCTGTAGAACTCTCCTCGACGAGATCCTCAACTTCTTCTACATCCTCAATATCGACAACGGCGCGACTCTGCGTCGGCCTAGGAACAGATGAAGAGCCAAAGCGGGGAGTCGACTGAAATCTTGGAGGACCTGTAGGAATCTGCGACGACTGAGTGGCGCCGCGTTTCGCAAGGAGAAATCTCCTAGGCGTAGGCGTCTAAAATGTCGTCAACAGAAAAGTCCTTTTGAATATGGGGGGCAAGACATCTCTCACGCTTGGAGGAGGGCTCATGGTCTGGTGTGAGCGTGCATGGCGGCTGGACCACGAGTCAACCGACCATGCGAGAAGCCCGTGTGTGGCTTGGATCTCGACGACGGATTGCCGCTGCTAGTGAAAGCTGCTCCATGCGGGATCCATGCTCGATAGAGGATGCTAGGAATGATGATGTTTGCTGAGCGTGATGTGAATAGAGTGAGTGACGTTGAGACAACGGAGTTATGATGGAGCGGCAAAAGCTCGGGTCTCGCCCACGACGTAAGTAAGCTCCCCTCACCCACCCCCAGTTGGAGATCTACCATCATCATAGCAATGAACCAACAACCACGACATTATTCTCCGTGTCCATCTACCGAGCACATCATGACAATTACCGTGTTTCGAATGCACTCTACTCGGCACAGACGCTGTCTGATCAAAAGTGACATGTGGAGCTTTCATTTCAAGGGACCATCTATCTCTATCCCTCTCCTCCCTGTCTGTCTTGTGTGTCTGTCTTACTCTTGGTACATACCTACATATGCAAAAACCGACAATGGATCCCAATTCCCGCAAAACGCCCGGCTGTGCATCTCTTATTTCTCTCCATGTGTAGAACGCGATGCGACAGTATCTATCTTCCACAATCATAGTACAATGTCATCCCCTAGTAGAACCGTCATTAGGGAGGGTCCAACAAGACCCTTGAACAAGATGGTAACAACAAGATCACGAATCATATGACGCCTGAATATCAGCCATAGGCCAGCTCAAAGGTGGTCTCATGGCCCTCTGAAGTTGGCTCGGTGTTCTTGACCTGGTGCAGCATGATCGGGGGCAAGCATGGGCGGCCATGCCTCTCCTCCCACTCTCGGCCGCCAATGCCAGTATCGACCCAACCCATCCAGTTGTTGTATAGTCGGTTCGGGGGTATCGCCCTGTAGTACCAAGTCGAGCCGATGTATCTTCGCTCACGTCCCCAGCCCATAGGACTGCCGCGGCCACCGCATTCGCCATTCTCGCCAGGGTTGAACCACTTGTTGAGGAACTTTCCGTTCCAGTCTCGATCCATAAAGACAGGATGGGGAGCATACACTGCCTTGAGACCATGCAAAAGGGCAACCGTCTGTGGCGTCATCTCAGAGGCCACGTGGTTCCCGCGGAGGTTCTCGACGTGCATGATGTTGAGGAGGCGCTTGGAGACCCGAGACTGCGTGACAATCGTGGTTCGTCGGGGAAGATCCTGGGACCGGTGCGTCGAATCATTGTAGCCCCAGACTTGGTTAGCAATGACCCAGTTGCTACCGATGGGGTTGAACATGGGCGAGACGGTAATCATGTCGGCTTCCTCGCCCACTCCCCATTCATAGTTGTCCTGCGAAGGGCTTGAGACCGGAGGCTTGGGCCCAATGGGGTTGATGAAGGGCAGATTCGGGGGGCCCCAGATGATGTCATCGCCGTATCGGCCCTCGACATCCTTACGGAAAGTCGTGTCATAGTCGCCGTGGAACAAGGGAATGTACCACCTCTCGTTCCTTTCCCAGAGCAACTTTCGAGGCTGTGCCTTGGCAAACTCTCCGAGCTTGTCCAGAAGATGATAGTGGTGGCCAGTGAAGCGGAAATCCATTTCCCAGTTCCAGACATAGTCAAACTGCGGGTAGTCTTGGCTGAATTTTTGCACAGAGAGCCACTGCGCTGTGTGGACATTTCGTGATTCCTCGTCGGTCAACTTCGGGTAGAGGTTCCAGACCACTTCGTCATTCCAAAGGATCGTCATGCTGCGAAACTCGGCTGGAACACTCTGTGACAGAACCGACTGGTAAACTTCGTCATCATCAAAGATGCGGAGGTTGTTGTCCTTGACCTGAACCAGCAAGAAGACCTCGTACTGGCCGCCAGTCTTGAGAGACAGCTCGGAAACGAGGGCACGAATCACCTGCTTGTCGTTCTCAGTGTAGTCCTTGCCGGTGTAGGAACGCAGAAGAATAGCAGTTCGGGCCTCGGAAACAAAGCCTGTTGTGGGGTTCCTGGTGCTTCTGCCGACACGAATATGCTTGTCCAAAGACTCGTCGAGGCCGTCCAATGGCTTGTTAGGAGTGCCATCCGCAGATTCATCACGAGGCTCGTTGTAAGACTCATTGGAGGACCCATCATGAGATTCGTTAGATGACGCATTGCTAGGCTCACTAGAGGACTCGTTGCGAGGTGCATTGATAGTTCCATCACGAGGCTCAACTGACGACTCTTCACGAGTCTGGTTGGGGGACTCGTTGCGGGACCCGTTGGAATCATTGTCGGTGGTGTCAAGTTGTCGCTTCCTAAGGTTTGGCTGCTCAGCTTGACCAGCTGGCACAACAGGGGCGACTGGAGCAACAGGAACACCAGAGGCAGCTTGCTCAGCCGGTGCACCCGGCAAAACTGGCGCAACTTGCCCAGGGACATCGGGTTGCTCAGGCAGCTGGGGCCCAATGACAGTCTCTGGGTACACGTTGAGGTACTCGTTGACACGCTCTCTGTTCATGTCGAAACGTTGGGCGTTTCTGTGAAGACAGGCCCGTTGGAGGTCACCCCAGTTTACAGTATCCCAGTTGAGAGGCTGCGGCTCGCCACCAACCTTCTTGTACTGACGGTGCAGACCATAGGGTCCAAGTCGAGTCTCCCGCTCCCAGCAGAGGTTGGGATCCATCTTCAAAGCGTCGTAGCTACCAAAGCGAGGGAGTGGCCACTCGCGCGGTCGTCCCTTGAAGACGAGAAGGTCCTCGACAACCTCTCCATTGGCGCCCTTGCAGGGGAAGTACTGGGCGTAGCCAGCCTCCTTCCAGGCAGCGCTGTTGTACGAAGGATAGGGGTCGTAGCGGACTGGCTTCTCGGCACTGTACTCGACGTCGGCATCTGCGTCGAATCGCAAGTCTTTGCTAAAGTCGTCGGACCGCTGTTCCTGGAACTCGAGGTTCGCCAGCGTCTTTCCGTAAATGAGGTTCGAATTGGGGAAGCTGGAGCAGGCGCAGTTAGCTTGGAGTTGGCGTGAGTAGAGACCATCAGTACTTACTTTGAGGTGACGGAATAAGCGTGTCTCCATTCCTTTCTCATATCCTTCTCATGTTGCAGCTTGCCGAGATCTCCGAAGCCTCTCTCCTTTCCATCAGTCTCGTAGCCAGGCTCAACATCATTGGGGTCCTCATTATCGGTAGGATCCCACCAGTCCTTGAGATCTTGGGCCGTCAGCTCCCAGAGCTCTCGCTGAATGCTGGAGTATTGGTCCTCGGTCTGTTCGTTGGATTGAGGGTTGGCGCTGTTGCCATTGCCGCTCGCAGGCTGGGCCTTGGGGTCGAAGGGGACAACTTGAATGTTGGGACTGCCGCTGAACAGGAGAAAATAGGCCGACACCATGGCGAAGGTGATTATCACCATGGACCTAGGCCGGAGCTTGACGCCAATCATGCGCCGCCCATGAGGATGCCATTTCTTCATGGTGGGCGAAAATATTCGATAGGATGGCCGATAGGGAAGACAGCGAGGATGTGTAGTTCAAAATCGGTCGAGGTCGTCGCAATCGAAAATGAGGTAGTGGACGCGTTGAACAACGATTAGTGGCGCATCATTCGGAAGACCACGAGGTGATTACTGTCGTTTGGTGCGACGCGAGGGATGAATGTCGACGAAAGGGAGTCGAGTCAGGTCGAGCCGAGCCGAGTCGTCCAAGGCCAAGGAACGTATGACTCTTTTTTGGCAGGTCGCAAAATGCAGGTCCCTTTCGGTTCGGAGCCGAGATCTTCTTGCAAAGGAGTGGCGCGGCCTCTGTCAAAGAAGGCCAGCAAGCAAGATGAGACGCAGAAAGAGAGGGCGACGTTGCAGGAAGAAGAAAAAAACAGAGGCCAGACGCTACGTCTTGAGAGGACGAATGCGAATGGCAGAGAAAAGGGAGGGACCAAGTTCTCAAGGGAGGATGAGATGATGGGATGGAATGGGGTGCGGATGACGAAGCGCAGATGGATTAGACACTCACCTCAGGTACCTAATTAGGGGGATGTTCGGGCGGGCAGGAGGTGACGCGACACTGGCGCGTACAGCACCGTTAGTGGAGGGACCTACTCTAAACTCCAGCACTACCTACCTCTGTATCCATTGGATGGATGGATGCATCCATTCTCTTTGGCCTTCCTGGGATCCTGTGAATTCCAAAGAGTCGTCAAGATGGAATGGAACTTAAAAATGGCATCCTTCCCTTAACACGAGGGTATCTCCATTGAGCTTCTTGGCTGCGAAATCACCTCGCCAAGACACAAGCTGGGTTTCACATGATTAGAGCTATTGGATGGATAGGTAGACATTGCCCGCCCTTGCTGAACGGCCTTCTTTGACGAACCAAAGGCATTCGATGACTTTCTGCTTTTTTTACAGGTCTATCAATGGATATCAAGTCTGACATGACACCCAGCATTGATGACAGTGCTCTATCAAAATCAAACGAGCCAACCTCGAATATTTCCCTCCCGCGACAACTCCAAGGGCCAGGTCCCACCCACCATCACAGCCAAGTTCCCCAGGCTTTCACCAGAAGGCCAAGCCTTTCCGCACAGCGCTGATCGTCCTACTTTTAGAATCCGCTCGCTTCTCCATAAGCAGAAC
>SSHR01004435.1:0-11316 GCA_006518225.1 Fusarium neocosmosporiellum | reverse complement strand
CTCCCGCCGGTCCTCCTCCTCCTCAGGGCGGTCCCATCGGTCAGCAGTTCCAGCGGCCGGGCCCCGCTGCTGAGGTTGAGGGAGCCAGCCGGAGCAAGGCCCAGCTGATCGTGGGCATTGATTTTGTACGCACCTGAAGGGTTGCCAGTTCAGAAGCGCAGTGGCTAATTGAGAAACCAGGGCACCACTTTCTCCGGCGTTGCCTTTGCGTTTGCGACCAACAACGAGGCCAAGGAAGACATCATTACTGAGTGGCCAGGTGCTGGCTCTTACACCAAGCAAAAGGTACGTGGAGTCGAGACAAACAGCAGGCATCGAGGGGCGCAGAAACTAAAGTCATTGTCCTTCAGATTCCCACGGTGCTTTACTACGATCAATACCAAAAGGTGGTAGGATGGGGTCCCGATATTGCTGACGCCCTCGCTCCCACCGGATACCCCAAGCCCGGTGTGCAAAAGGTTGAGTGGTTCAAGCTTCAACTGATGCTCAGCGGAAACACCTACATCGACCCCATCAACCTCCCTCCTCTGCCCCCAGGAAAGTCCGAAATCGACGTCGCCGCCGACTACCTCTTCAAGCTCCGACAGGCCATGCGGTCAGCTCTGCAAAAGACGCTGGGCGAAGTCTTTAACCGAGAAGAGCGCAACATCCGATACTATCTGACCGTGCCTGCTATCTGGAACGATGCCGGCAAAGCCGCCACCAGAGCTGCCGCCATCCAGGCTGGTTTCCTCCGAGACGAGAACGACAACCGTCTGACCCTGGTCTCTGAGCCCGAGGCCGCCGCCCTCTTCTGCTCCAAGACCGGTCTCCTGAACCTCAAGGTCCACGATGCCGTCCTGATTGTGGATTGTGGTGGTGGTACTGTCGATTTGATCGCCTATGAGGTCGAGGAGGAGAACCCCTTCACCGTCGCCGAGTGCACAGCTGGTTCCGGTGATTCGTGTGGTTCCACCGCCCTGAACCGCAACTTCAGCAACATTCTCCGGACCAAGATCCGCAAGATGAAGCTGCCAGATGGTTCCAAGACGGCCGGTCGTGTCTATGCCAAGTGTATCATGGACTTTGAGAACCGAATCAAGGCCGATTTCCGGAATAACGGCCAGAAGTGGGCTGTTGACGTTGGTATCGAGGCTGAGTTCCCCGAGGCCGGCATCGAGGAGGGTTACATGACCTTCTCCAACGAGGAGATTCTCCAGTGCTTCGAGCCCGTTGTTAACCGCATTCTGGAGCTCGTGAGAAACCAGATCATTGCCATTCAGGCCCAGAACCGTACCCTCCAGAACATCCTGGTGGTTGGTGGTTTCGGTGCTTCCGAGTACCTCTTCCAGCAGATCAAGCTCCACGTCCCTCCCCAGTTCCAGTCCAAGGTCGTCCGCCCCATGGACTCAGTCGCCGCCATCGTCAAGGGTGCCGTCACCGCTGGTATCACGGAGCGAATCATCACCCACCGTGTCGCCCGTCGACACTACCTCATGGCCACCCTGCAGCCCTTTAAGGAAGGCTACCACCCTGAAGCCTACCGTGTGCCCTCGCTGGACGGCAAAGACCGTTGCAAGTTCACCCGACAGATCTTTGTCCAGAAGGGTCAAAAGGTCAAGAACGGCGAGCCCGTCAAGGTCTCGTTCTTCCGGCAAGTCGCTCCTGGCGCTACCCTCATGTACGAGGATGTCCTGTACGCCTGCGACGACGATGTCTGCCCCGAATACACCAAGGATCCCCGTAAGTTTATTTTTGTCTCATAATGATTCCAAGACTAACAATTTGCAGGCATCAAGGAAGTTGTCACGCTTACCTCGGATCTCTCCCGCAAGAACCTGGAGAAGGACTTTGAACGAATGGATACCCCTCAAGGCACCTTCTACCGCGTCTACTTTGATATCTACCTGACCCTGGATGGCTCCGAATTCAGCGCCGAGCTTGTCTGCCAGGGCGAAGTCATGGGCCGCTGCCGCGCCCGCTTCCGATAAACATGCAGTATAATGGAAAGAGAAAGCGATAAATTTGGAGTTTCACTTTGGAACCGCATGATACCTGGCAAGATGCAGAGGCGGGTGAGACTCGCTCAGAGCACGCCCCGAAATATGACAGACAGAGCAAGGGAAATATCTGGGACCGTCTCGAGATCATCCGACGAGACCAAAGAACCATGTCGAGCGACGAAAGATGTTGGATTTAGTACTAGGAGATTAAATAACTTGAGCGTGGTAGACACCAGGTGTGTCCAAGCCTGGTGTTGGGTTCTGAATTGACGGAGGGGGGAGAGTTACATGCATGAACGACATGATGATCACTCGTATATAGACAATGGAGAAATCATTGAATGTGCATAGCGTCTCAACAGGAAAGGCTTGTGTGTTGGTCGACCAGTGATGTAGAGATATCGGGTCAGAGAAGGTCCAAATTCCAATGTTCATCGACTCTGATCTGGTTAATGCACTCCAGCTAAGACTTTTGCCATAGTCTTAAACAAGAACAACTCAATCAGTCAAATGGCAAGGAACATCAAAACACTTATACATTCAAGTCATAGCCCGAGTTACAGGGCCAATCCCAGGCGAAAGTTGGACTCAAACTCTCTAACCCAGTGATACCTTTTTTCCTCTCACAGCAGTATTTAGCAGTGAGTATCCAGGACATAGTGGCATGTATGTCATTGATCAGTCAGTGTCGACCGTAAGTAAGCTCCTATTAGCTCACACTCCCGGCACATGTCAATAGCTTTTGCTATAACCCCTGTTCCGCTATCTCTTGATGACAAGGCAAACAGAACAAAGGAGGTTCAGTTACGGTTGGAACTGAGGCGTTGTTGGAAGTTGGATGGTGGGGTCATGCAAGGTGCCACCACGCACGTGGGGATTACTTCAGGGTACAGGAAACCCAACGTTAAGTTGAAACCTCATTTATAAATGCCCATCGTTCTTCTCACACAAGTTTCCAGCTCGCGTAGAGTATAATAAACATGGACAAGCTGACAAGTTGCTGCTTGGAGAAGATTCATCTTTCTGTAAAGCAGAGCTAAGAGTAGCTATCGAGAGTGTCGAATCTTTTGTAGCCTAACCTCAGCAATCAAGCAAAGTGATCTCCTGGGATTTGGTTACGTGAAAATGTATTTAACCTAGTTGTGAGAAGTGTAATGAAACCTCTGTTCAATCTGCAATATAGATCCAATACTTGGGAGGTTCTCATGATGGCCTCACGTTGGGCGGCAACAACCAAAAAGGGAAGGCTATATCACAGTATCAATGTTCACGGCTACCAACACAGAACATGTGTTAAATCTATCTTTACCACATACTTGATATCATTGCTATTCACACAAAAATTCGTCGTCTGATCTTTTGCTGGCATGCATCTTCAGCCAGGGGTCTGGTTCTTGTAGATACCCTGGCCCGTGGTCCCCTGACGTCATCGCTTTCAACCATGGCCACTCAAACTCGTGTAAGTCATGGCAGCCCAGACAAACATGGCAAGTTCTCGCTGTGAAGCGCCTTCCCTCGGTGAGGTCTCTCCCTGCCTACTCCTTCCTTTTGCATCGTTTCAACGTCTCAAACTCATCGTCCCAATATTTTCGGGCTTTCTTTCTCTTCCTCTCATCTACAGCTCCATTCTCTCCTTTGCTCGAGACCGACTCATGGGTTTCTATCCTTCTTCAACCCTCTGTATTTGTTACCCTCTTTTTGTTTATCTGTTGATCAGCAATCACCAAAAATAGTAATAGCATCCTCTCTCCTCCTCGGCCGTTTCAGATTCTGGCCACCTCCCCTCCTTACCCGCTCCTCTGCGATGACCTAGCCGATCTCGTCGCTCTCAACCGGTCCACCCCTGCTCATTGCCCTCGACTCCATCATATGTCCAGCCACTCTCCGCTGCCATACCTCCAGCGCAGATCAATTCGACAAGGGTCATCAAGAAACGGTTCCCGAGTATCCAGGAAGTCAGGCTTGGTTCGCAGCATCGTCATCGTCTATACGTCACTTAAGTCCCTCGATCCTGGAAAGCACCCCAGCGCCGTCGTATCTTACATATACTGCTCGCCGACTATACTTGCTGGCTTCAGTGGATAGCTATCTTTGGAGGCCATGATCACGACCTACTAATACTTTATATCACTTCGTTCTTCTATATCCAAAACAATTCCCTGAGGCGACCTCGATTGGATCGCAACGCAAGTCAACAACTCGTTGTTGTTTGCGTTCCACTTACACCCCTTGAACCAGGAAATGGTATCTTCGTCGAAATGTGGAGACGCCAGAAGCGCCTCTTCATTGCGCCGATTGTTGGTGCCTGCCCTCGTCATTGGGCTGTTCATACAGGAAGCGAGGGCTGTCAGTTTGGAAGCCCCTCCAAAGATCTCAGAAGATGACCTTTTGCAAAAATGGGGACAATACAACGTGAGAAATCTGCGCCGAAAAGAACCTGAAGACCCCGAGAGGCCAGTTCCTTTGGTCATTACCAACAAGTGCGATTCAACCATCTGGCCCGGCATCGCAACTCAGTCCGGTAAAGGTCCAGGCGTCGGGGGCTTCGAGCTTGCTCAGGGGAAACGCAAGGAACTTTGGGTAGGATCAGAGTGGCAAGGTCGCGTCTGGGGGAGGACGAATTGTACCGTTAAGGGCGATTCATGTTCTTGTAAAACAGGTGACTGCTTTGGCAAGCTGGACTGCGAGTTCAGTGTAAGTGCTTTGCCAGCAGCGTTTTTATCCGTGCTAACTTATAGCCAGGGGTCAACGCCAGCAACACTCGCCGAGTTCACCTTGGCTGGCGGCTTACACAAGGAGCAAACTTTCTACGACATCTCCCTGGTGGACGGCTACAATCTCCCGATAGGCCTTGTATACATCCCTGCCAAGAACACAACCTTCATCCCGCCAAATCTCACCAACTGCGCGTGCATTGCATCTCCTAGTTGGATCTATGCTCATGCTGATACTGGGACCTACTACACCAACTCGTCATATCCAGTACCTCTAGAAAACAGGATCGACAACGACGACGCACGCCGCTGGTGTCCATGGAAGTATCTTGCCTTTCCGCCCACTAAGCCTGGTGACGGCATCTACCCCTACCCGGACGATCAGATCCAGCGGCCCGAGTTTTCACCTTGCAACAGCGCGTGCGCCGCATTCGGCACTGACAAGGAGTGCTGCGTAGGCAGATACCACGACCCGGATATCTGCAAGCCATCCGATTACAGCAAGGCCGCCAAAGCAATGTGCCCCGATGCCTACAGCTTTGCTTTCGACGATCAGAGTTCGACGTTTATCATTCCCAAGGGTGGCGGCTGGGAGATCATCATGTGCCCCAAGGGTCGCTCGACTAACATTCTACGTCAGTTGGGCGATGAAATGAATGAGCTGGCCGATTCAGGGGGACTATCGCTGGTTGCCCAGAAGCGACTCAAGAATGTCACATATATCATATCTGACAAGAGCATCGCGAATAATGTGTTCCCGGCGATGATTACGGTGGGCTCGGCGGTGTTAACAACTGGACTGTGGCTACTATCATGAGCATTTGGGGTCCGGTCGAGACAACTTGACAAGAGTTGGGAGCATGTTTTCTTTCCTTTGTTTATAGAAGGCAGGCTGGTTCCTGATCTTGTACGCCCTTTTTTGCTATTCCTTTCCTGACGTCGGCTTGGATCGAGAATGAGCATACGATAAGATGATAGATGATGAGTAGGGAGCTGGCTTCAAATCCCTGGGCTGGAATGCTTATACCCTTCTTTCTTTGATGCCCTAGACGAGAAATTGATATTCTCTCTACCTTTGTACAGGCTTCTATTGCTTTGAGATAACTATCATGCTGTATGTCCACCCTCGTATTAGTCCACTTCCCTCTGCGGTGAAGTGACGTCTAGATATCAAGTGTTTCTAAGCGCAGCAGCGCGTCCATGACTACCTCCGCCTCTCCTTTCGTCTCCTCTCCCACTCGGCGCGCTCTTCCTCATCACTTCCGCTGAACTCGGCATCGTCATCACTCTCATGGTCCACGCCTTGTGCGACGGCATGCTTAGCACTGCCATGCTTGGCGCCGGCAGCCGAATTGTCGACGGTGATGAAGTCTCCCGCGTTCTGGTTGGCGTACTCGTGCTTCTGGATGAGCTCGCGCAGCTCCTTGTTGGTGGGGTCGACGAGCTGGTAGGGGGTCAGGCGGGCCTTGTTCTTGACGCGCGGGTTCGAGCCGGCCTCGAGCATCATCTCGACGAGGGCGTTGCCAAAGGGTCTCTGGGCGGGGGGCTCCGAGTTGATCCAGCGGATGGCGGTGTGGAGGGGGGTATCACCCTCAAGGCGGGTTAGGGGGTCGCATTCAAAGTCGGGCTGGTCGAGGAGGAGGTCGATGATTTCGTCTAAGTGGAAGTGTCAGCTCGTGTATTGCTCGGTCGCGGATGATGGGTGACGCACAGTTGCCGCGGGAGGCGGCCTCGTGGTAGAGGTGGTTGCCCATGACGGTGGTGGTCTCGTTAAGGAGCTTTGTGATCTCGGGGTCGGATTTGCCCTCGAGGCACTCGGTGAGGAGGTCGGTGTTGTTGCGGCGGCATGCCTCGATCAAGAGTTCCTTGACGGAGGCGCCCTGGTTGTGTTAGTTGGAGTGTACGGACGTACAGAGTATGGGGGGCTGACTTACATCGTGCTCCTCGTCAGCGCCCATCTTTGCTGGTTGACCAAGATGTTGTATATCAAGCTGATTTGCAAGGGAAGCGGGGTATTATTATCGGTCAGTCGGTTGACAATGGGGGAAAAGATTGAAGGTTTCGGGTCGGATTCCGGAATGCTCGGTTCAAGTCGAGGTATGCAAGGTCAACAATAAGGTACGTGTCTGCAGGCGTCGTCACCAGGGGATATGAAAGGAGGTGGCAGTGATGATGTAGCGTTTGTCGTTGGTGTTTTGGAGGGGCTGAGGCTGAAGCGCCCAGGGCAGCAGTAAAGCAAAAATGGCGGGGGAGATGGCGCTAAGACATGGTCCGTCATGGCAGAGGCTGGACCCCACCACCGACACACGAGGTGGAGGCCTTGGCGGCCTTGGGACTTTGTCTCGGTCCATTCCATTCCTGCCTTGAAGAAAAAAAAGAAGTCATATTCGTTTCTAGGTATACAACAGAAGAACCAACGACGCAACAACAAACAACAAGACGCATGTTCACTTTCAGACAAGGCTCTATTGCAGACAGATTCTTGCTATTAACTCTTATCCCTAGCAAACCGCAATCATGTTGCTCTGTAAGAGTCACTCTCATCTCTCCCCAACCTCGCTAACCACCCACCCACCAAGTCTGCCCCCATTGTGCCAACATCCTCACCGTCTCCTTAACAAACACGCGCACCAACCGCCTCGAGTGCCGCACCTGCCCCTTCGAGCACCACATCACCGAGCCCGTCTTCTCGCGCCGCGTGTACGAGCGCGTCGAGAAGGAGGACGTCTTTGGCGGGCCGGGAGCCTGGGACAATGCGCAAAAGGGCCGCGTCCAGTGCCCCAACGAGGGCTGCGACGGCGACGAGGCCGCCTTCTTCCAGGTCCAGATCCGCAGTGCCGACGAGCCCATGACGAGCTTCTACAAGTGCATGACTTGCGGACACCGGTGGAGAGAGAATTAGGCTTGTTGTAATCGGAGGGTCTTGTTATTTGTTCCTGGTTGCGAGGAGAATCGGAGTTTGTCATAGTCTGTAGCTCGTGTTTTTCGGGTTTGAAGAATCAAAAATTCGCCAGCCTTGTCATGTTGCGAGGCGTTTGTTGAGCCGGGCAGTTACGCATGAGAGGATTTCTTCTTGGTCTTGATCTTGATCTTGATCGTCTTCTTCTTCCGTGGAGGAGTATTGGTGTCATCTTGTTCTTGGGGGCTTCTCTGGCCTTCTTGTCGTAGCTCGTGTGACTGACCGCGTCCTGCACAAGGCGCGTCGTCGCTTTGGTCGCAAGTCCTCTAGCTTTCGCGGTGCCAATCGACCGAGGCCTTCATGCCCTCCTCGACCAGTCTCTGAACCACATCCGGACTCATGATCTGCTGCCGAAACATCTCCTGCTGGAGGAGTTCGAGGTGTCGCAGGGTCGGGCCCGGGTAGGTCAGATACTTCAGGTAGGGTGGCTTGCTCCAGTACTGGAGATAGGCGAGGTATGCGACAAAGGCGGGTTGGTTGAGGAGCTTTTGGGAGGCGAGGTGGTTGAGGTAGTAGGGGTTGGCTAGAGATTGCACAAACTGCAAGCAAAAAGGTCAGCCGAGGAGAGAGGGAGAGAGGAGCACAGAACGAACCTCGAGCTCAATCTCGAAACGCGAGTAGCCGCCATACTTGGGCTCCGTGTCCGTCTGCGCTGGCACGGGCGGAGGTGAGCCCATTGGTACATCCTGAGAGGCCTCGGCAGCCATTTCGGATGATATGGTGAGTTATCAAGCAAGAAACGCTGCGTTTGTTTGTTGGTGGTGATGCGTGTTGATGGCCTGCCTGTCAAGAGTAGCGTTGGCGCAGGGAAGTGGAGGCTGCACGAAGGAAGGTGCCTGACCCACTTTGCACTCTATCGACGTCAGCCGAAGCTTCATCAAGCAACCATGATAGCTCTAGCTAACTCATGATGTTACTATGATTGATTTGGTTGAAATGTTTTGTTTTCCTCGTCTCAAACATTGGATCACTCTCTATTCTTTTTCTCTCCCAGAGGTGCTTGTAGTATATTATTCAGTGATCCTCTCGAAACGGCTGCCTCCTGTGATGCCTACTAGGTAGACCAACAAACTCGTCTGCCTACGTCCCTACATATGCACCTTTTCTTTGTACTGTAAGCCCTCGAAACTTGATCCCTTCATCGACCTCTTCTTTATTAAATCTTCATTCATATAGACTCGAAAATGTCTGAATCCCGCGCTTCAAGTACGGTCAAGACGCGCATCCTCATCATATCCGACACCCACGGCTCAGAACCAAAACCCAAGCCCGACGATGGCTGGCCAACCACTGAAGATGAGCTCAATCAGGACGACTTAAAGTGGGCTCACACCGGCTGGAGAGAGCCTCTGCCAGAGGCAGATGTTGTCCTTCATTGCGGCGACCTGACCCTGCGTTCAACCGTCCCGGAATACCAAAGTACCTTTGATGTGCTACGCTCCATCCGGGCTCCTCTCAAGCTGGTCATTGCAGGGAACCACGATACCGCTCTTAACGAGCGCTTCTGGATTAATGAAGCCCGAGGTACTAGAAAGGCCATGAACCAAGTCAGGGACATTGTCGAAGCGGCCAGGGCAGACGGGGTCCGGTATCTGACCGAAGGCGTTCACGAGTTCACCTTGGACAACGGGGCTCGACTCAAGGTGTACGCGAGCCAGTGGACGCCCGCATTTGGCGGCTGGGCGTTCCAATACGACGACGGTCACAACTTCAAGATCCCCGAGGGCATCGACGTGGCCATGACCCACGGCCCTCCGAACGGCATCCTCGACTTTGCCGGCATGACGGGGACCCGGGCCGGATGCCCCGACCTCCTGCGCGCCGTCACCCGCGCGAAGCCCAAGATCCACTGCTTCGGACACATCCACGAGGCATGGGGCTCGCTCCTCGCCACGTGGGATGACGACGGCAAGATCGACCAGGAGCGGTCGAAAGCCGTTGGGCTCAAGGGTCTGCGACCGAACCGCGTGACACAGGACGAGGAGACGTTTAAAGCGACCAAGGCGAAACTCATCGAGATGAGCCGGCAGAGGGCTGCGCATCTGGATCTCACCGAGGGTGACAACCATCTCGTGCAGGGGGAGAAGACGCTGTTTGTGAATGCCGCCATCATGAGTATTCAATATCGAGCCATACAGCTGCCGTGGCTCATCGACGTCGACTTGGCCAAAGCCGACGAGGGTCAGGAGCCTCAAGACTAAAACGGAAGTGAACACGGAGAGGGAGAGCAGGGTAAAGGGAGCCAGGGGTTGTGTGCTTGACAATTGCAAGCAAAATCCATTTCCATCATCACTTTTTCTTTTTTTTTTTTTCCCTATTGCAAATAGATATAGCTTTCATGAAAGACGCTATACCTCAATATCCAAAAGTGAGCAAACATCCAACTGTCATATCTCGAAGCATACTCTCGTTCAGAACATTAACAACTCCAGGCCTCGCATGAAGCCCCATTAAGATTACTCCCCCAGGCGCTTTATCACCGGACTAAACCTGCGTAAATTCACACCTTACAGAGCGAAAAAGGCAGCCAGGATGGCGAGGAAGCCACCGAAGGCAGGGCCGGCCACGGCGGCGGCGTTGCCCGACTGGGTGGCCGCGGCGCCGGTCTCGCTGGTCTCGGAGCCGGAGCCGGAGCCAGTGCCGGTCTTGGTGGCCTTGGTGGCGGTCTTGTTGTTGGGGCCAGGGGTGACGGGCAGGTCGGTGGTGGTGGAGAAGATGGCGGGGACGGTGACGGAGCCGGTGATAGAGGTGTCGACGCTGGCAGTGAGCGTGCCAGTCTCCTCATCCGAGGCAGTCTCGACCTCGGTCTCGGATGCGGTAGCAGTGGCGGAGCCAGTCTTGCCCGAGGCCGAGGCAAAGGCCTCGCAGGCAGCCTGGGCGGCGGCGAGGGCCTTGGGGAGGTCGGCGGCCTCGCACTCCTTCATCAGGCAGGGAGAGATCTGGGGGGTGAGCTTCTCCTGGAAGTTGGGGTCGCACTGGCAGGCCGTATCCTCGAGGTCGCAGCCGGCCTTGGGGACATACTCCTCAAGACACTTGATCTATTGGGAGTGTGTTAGATCATGTTGTTGTGACACAGGTGTCCCATGTTGATGTTGACTTACAGCGCACTTGGGCTGGCCGGTAAAGTCCTGGGCGGCAACGAGGCCGGCGGCAGCGAGGAAGAGAGTGGCCTTCATTTTGAATTATGGAGTTGAAGCACAATTGATGAGAATTTGTCTTGTTCGTTAAATTCGTAAGCTCGAGATGATGCTGATGGGTAGGTAGAGGGGAGAGGCGCTCCTCGGTAGGTCGGCCCAGGCCTTTTTATAGCTGCTGCCAACTCCCGGGCGCTGCTGGTTAATTAGCTTACCCCATAAGAAACCTTGGAGGGCGGACAAGGGTCCCGGTCCAAATTGACTAAGCCCAGCCCAGCCCAGGACAAATTATCCATTCATCGGCTGGTCGGACGGGCCTCTAATGGGCTCGTCTCTGCTGCCTCTCTCCTCCTGTCTTGCCCCTGGACCCCTGGAAGCTTGGAGCTAGAGCCCACTAGACCCTGCGCTATGCGGCCGGGGTTACGTGCCTGAGTAGAAGTACCTAAGCGTGTAAATCCCCCGTGCTGGTACTTGTTCCCCAGTCTGGGCAACAAAGTCAAGCTTTGGCTGGGCGGGAATGGCTAGGT
>SSHR01004337.1:0-17191 GCA_006518225.1 Fusarium neocosmosporiellum | reverse complement strand
GCCTCCGCTTGCTTGGATCTGAGAGGAGCCAAGAACCTTGGAACGAGTGTACGGAATTTACGCAGAACGGGGACCAGGCCAGTGAATGGAACGGCAGAGAGGCAATGTCCTGATGGTGAGCTTACGGTTTGCAGAGCAAGGGTGACTCCTTGCAAGACAACCATTTGCCGCTATTCAGCCTCAAGAAATCGGAACCATGCCGTGGGTGTGTCTGTCCCACCAAGTCCACGAGTCAGCATAAAGCCTCACTCTTTCTTGCTCCGACCCCGTTCCCTAACTCGCCGCCGTGAGACCGCTGGACCACTTAATCATGGAACTGGGCCAGTAACCAGGTGTTATCTCGCCACGGCCCCTCATCCCGGAGAGGATTTTTTTTTCGTTCATCACTCCGGGCGTCCTGCACCCTTCTAGATGTCGTTGTCATTATGTAAAACATGCCGAGCCTTGCTAGAGGTTTGAGATGGAGACGCCGACGTTGCGAGCCTTGGCGAGCTCAAGGATGGCGTTGCCGGCGGCGAGGTCCGTCACGCTGACACCTATACCTTTGTACACGACAAAGCCGTCGCCAAGCCAAGACTCGAGAGACTCGGTGGACTTGCCCCCCCGCTTCCAGCTCAGAATCTCTCCCACCTGCACCATCTGCTCTGCCTTGAGTCCGCTCTGTATAACCTCTCCGGACTTGACAAGACACTCGTCCGTATCGTCGACGACGATGCTGCCGCCTGCTCCGTGTGGACTGTAAGAGTCGTCTCTCCCAGAAGCGTGTCGGAGCACTTCTGGATCCAGCTCGATCATGTCAGGTTGCCATGAGCCGATGGCTCCAACAAACGGGAGTCTGTTGCGGGATCCTTCGCCTAGGATGGACTTGAGTGAAAACAGGGGCGCCGTGGATGCAACCGTGCAGAAAACGGTGTCAGCTGTTGACAGAAGAGCCTCCAACCGCTGTTCATAGTCTGACTGGGAAGGATCAAGGACGTTGAGGGCAGCTGAGGACTTCCAGTACTTCTGGTTCTCCTCTGTAACTTGCTCGACGAGAGCCTGAGCTCGAGCGACAGATCGATTAACGATGGTGATATTCTTGATCTCGTCACCTCTAAGAGCCAGCGCAAGACGGGTATGCCAAAGCCCTTGTTTCCCGGCACCAAAAATAACAATGTTCTCCGTATGACGTCTCCACATCCAGGGGATCAAGGCGGACAGCGTAGTCCGGTATCCGGTAACCTCCCCGGCGCTGAGTAGACCCGTTGGCCGGCCGCTCGCGTCACAGAGGGCCAGTACACCGTTGAGCGGGGGGTAGATGGCATTCCCGTCAGCGTCCTTGACGGGGGCCGGATGGACGACGATCTTTGTGCCCACGGCGTCCGGGGAGCTAAAGGTGCGGAAGAGCGTCTTTTGTCCGGTTGGTCGGTTGACAAAGTCTGGCGTGGGCTGATACTTGCCCTCCTCACCGACTGAGAACTCGACGATTGAGTCTTCGAGGGCGTGCTGAAACTTGAGAATGTCGTCCTTTGGGAGGCTGATGAGGAGCTCGCGCACGACAGAGTCGTTGAGGACCACCAAGTTGTTGGCCATTCTGGATAATCGGATTAGATGCCGGCGTTCTTCAAGTTGGCTGTTGCTGTTGTTCAGAGAGTCGGTAAACCGTGGGCCGTTGTATATCAAAGCGGTGACTCGAAAGCTGGATCCCAGCAGAGAAGAAGTTGAAAGATTTAGAATGCAAAACATACGTTTATAGATATATCAACATGTGGTCAGCAAGGATCGGGACTTACTGCCGTCCCCCGCAGATACCGGCCGAGACTCCCGAGCCCACGTTGTCGGGATCGGGCCCTTATCAAAGAAACCCCTTCCCCCTTTCCCCGAATGGGAAATTGGAGAAAAAGCCCATTCCCCGCGAAGCGTGCGGCTAAGCTAAACGCTTTGAGTGCGGGGAAGCACGCCACAGAAGTCTGATAAGATCAGTCATGGCGAATGGGAGTTTAGTCGATGCAGTTTCCCGAGGTCATGGGAGAGGGACCAGACTGCTGCTTCGCAGATATTGGGTGGGCTTCTAGACGTTTGTGGAGTTTAAACTACGGCTATCGTTGCCGATGTTGACACTATATCCGACTTTGAGGGACTTGGGGGTATAAGATGCCCTTGGCTGGTGGTCTCGGTATCAAGGTTTTGACCATAGACTTTGACTCTTCAATTCCTTCAACCTCTCTTCTATAATCTCTTCTTATACGCAAAAAAAATGCCTTTCAAGCGTACTTTCAACACCGTCGGCGTCCACTGTGGCGGCGAGGTCTGCGATGTCGTCGTCGGAGGCGTCCGTGATGTTCCCGGCAAGACCATGTTCGAGAAGATGATGTACTTCTGGAAGAATGAGGACCACCTTCGAAACCTGCTCCTCAATGAGCCTCGCGGTTGCTCCGCCATGTGTCACAACCTCGTCCTACCCCCTTGCAACCCTGAAGCCGACTATGGCTTCATCATCATGGAACACGAAGATTACCCTCCCATGTCTGGAGCCAACACCGTCGCCACGGCCACTTGCCTCCTGGAAACGGGCATGGTCCCCATGCAGGAGCCCGAGACGGTGGTCAAGCTGGACACTCCCGCCGGTCTCGTCACCGTGTACGCAAACTGCGAGAACGGCAAGTGCAAGAGCGTCCGGTTCCACAACGTCCCAGCCTTTGTCTTCGCCCTCGACCACGAGGTGACGGTCCCCGGCCTCGGCGCCGTCAAGGTCGACATTGCCTACGGCGGCATGATCTACGTCCTTGTGGACGCCGCCTCAGTGAACCTTAAGATCAAGAACACCAACGGCGCGAAGCTCGTCGAGGTTGGAGAGCGCATCAAGCGGGCTGTCGTGGAGCAGACAGAATGGGTCCACCCCGAGAACTCCGACATCCGTAGCATCACAGTCCTCGAGTTCACAGAACCTCTGGAGGCCTACAAGGACGGAAAGAGGGCTGTCAACACGGTCGTCGTGTCTCCTGGGCGTCTCGACCGAAGCCCCTGCGGCACTGGAACCTGTGCCCGACTTGCCGTCCTGCATGTGAGGGGAGAGCTGGCAGAGGGCGAGCCTCTGTACCATCGCAGTGTTATTGGAACAGAGTTTATCGGTCGGGTAGAGGGTACTACCAAGGTGGGAGACTATCCTGCTGTGTATCCCTCTGTCACGGGTAATGCCTGGATCACGAGCTTCAAGCAGGTCGTGCTGGACGCTACGGATCCATTCCCAGAGGGCTTCCGAGTTGGAGATGTGTGGCACCTGGACCCCGAGGAGTAGAGAACTCCTTTTTATAGCGTATAAAAGCAATTGATTCTTAGCCCATCACCTCAGTGTCGCCCTCCCAAAGAACGCGCTTGAGTGAAAGGAGAGTCATATTATAGCCAAGTTTACATATTAAATCGCATCTAGACTCCTACACCAGGCCTCACAGACCAAGTCTCGGCGGTATAAACGAGATGTCCCGAATCCTCCAACCTTGCCGGGTTGACATAGACTCTCAACTGCACCGCAGCCTTCTCAACCTCAAAGACTCGGAATACCACGTAAATCCTGTCCATACTATCCTGACACTCGTGTATCTACATTAAGGGTCAGCGCGAAGGGGGCGAGATGGGGTTGAAGGACTTGCCAATCTGTATTGACTCTTGCTCATGTAAAAGGGAGCTTCGCATGGTCCTGTCGTTGTCTTGACCTCGAGATAATACCTTGGCTTTTTGTTCTCCCAGATATTTCTCTCCAGGTACCCATTGTCGATCATCAACTCAGTAAGAGCGCCTTCGCTGTCGTTGTACTCGATGTCCGAAGTTTCCTTGTGATTCCAGGGCTGAATGTTAGCATAGTCTGGATGCGCTGAGACATATCTCCGGATCGTGCTCCTCCAGTTCTCCAGTGAGAAGCCAGGGAGTCCAGGATTCAGGTTCTTCAACAGCTCAAACACATAGAGTTCACCAGCGGCACCGATCTTTCTGTCGCGCTCCTGCTGAGATGAAGACCGGAATCGCGAGAACTGGTCGACGCCATCGTAGCTACTATGACCTGTGAGATCAGAGAGGGCATGCGACATTTCAGTCATGTCATATGCCCCCTGGGACGGAAGCCTCGGACTTCCCCGAGCGGCGGTTACAACCCGTTCCAGCAAGGCCTGATACTGGGTCGTCTCCTGGTCAACCAGGGCAGGTAAAGCAAGAGTAGGCTGAATGGCCGGTCGGTGCCTGGTGATAGCGAAATCGCTTCTTGCTTCAATGTAGCTGGCATCCCGAGTAAGGTCGGAGCCAGAGAATCGCCTTGACCTTGTCGGTTGGTGCCAAACTGTAAGGCCTGCAGCCACTTCGCGACTGACTGTGGTTGGAGTGAAGAAAGGCCCATGAATCACCTCTTGTCTACTTGGCGTGGCAAGTGGTGAGGAAACAAGGGTTTCCAGACCTGGAGTCTCTTCAGTTTCCGTTTCGGCCAAGGCTGGGGTAGCAATCGGATCCTCATCCGAAGAGCTGGCAACATCTCCGACAACGTGAGTCTCATCAGCCACGCGAGGTCCTTCAATGGTCTGGGCTCCCTCGACATCCTGGGTCTCCTCAGGCTCCTCGACCTCTTCGTAATCGTCCTCCAGTTCACCGGGTGCAATTCCCTCATCCTCCAAGATATCAGATAGAACAAAGCGTCTGGAATTGAGCACGCTCGCTGTGACTCTAAGCCCTTTCTCGTTCAGTGCCATCCGGCTCCCGTCTGAAGGGGTCATGAGCCATCTGAAGAGACCCCGGGGAAGCTTCCTCGCGTAGCATGACTCTTGGCTCCTCTTGTCACGAGGGACAAAGATGTTAAGCTGTCCTCCTTCCTCCTCGATGTGAAGATCACTTTGGCCTTTTTCGTAGGATTTTTCGTGGCCGTCTTGGTTGATGTAGAGCGTTGCCGCAATCCCGTCGGTTTCGTAGACTTGGGCGTTCTTGAGAGTCTTGTAGAGGATATCGGCGCCCTGATTGAGTCGCGGACTGTTGTAATGGTATGCAATGCTGTATCAGTGATTAGTTAGACGCTCATCAGGGGGTTAATTGGTTTGGGAATTACCGGTACAGTGCATGCGCTCTAGGCTTGATGCTCCGTGCAGGGGTAGACAGAGGCTCCTTGCTGACTCCCTGAACTCGGGAAACTTCCCGGACGGCCTCTGAAAGGTATCTCGTCCCCAATCCCAGCCAGATCAGAGTAGGTCCGAGCCTCCGGACTTGATTAAGGTCAAAGTCCAACGTTTTCGCCATGGGCTTGAAGATGTCCCCCAGTTGGATACGATCGATGATGGCAAACTCCACCGTGGCTGTCTCAAGCTGAACATGGCCGTCTGGGTACCGAACTGGGAAAATCCTCCTGCCAAGAAGTGTCTTTGCGTCTGGGGGCCGAGAGCCTGCCGAAATGTATGAATTGAGGATCCAAATGTTGGGCTCAATTTGATCTCGGATGGTGTCTGAGGACGAGCCCAAACGGTCAAGCTCGCTGTAGACCAGCTCCAAGCTGAGAGTCTTGACACCGAGGAAATTCACAAAGAATTTGTACAAATCTCTGTAATGAGGTTCGAGAATTACCCACCCAGGGAGCTCGCTTTCGCTCGCCCACAGGCACTTGGCCACTTGGTGCCAGGCTCCATAGCCCCCTTTCTCGGCATAGATGAGGTTTTTGTTAACGAATACCGATCTGTTCCATGTTAGTCAACATCACATGTATAATAATCCAGGGTTACTCACTTGATATCCTCCTGGACCTTTGTGGGTAGACTCTTGCTCATAGTGCGCAGCTGCTTGTATAGACCGGAGACAATTTCCAGCTCCGAATCCTCTTTGTCGCTCAGGTATTCCAGCTCACGCATGATGTGAGAATAGTCACAGTCTGGTATCTCCAGAACGTCGACAAACATGTTTGGCAAACTTGTAAATTCGGCCAACAAGGGTTTCATGCGCGCTTTGAGGGGATGTCTGCTTCTCAAGCACGGAGGTGCTTCCCACAAGCAATCGGCTAGTGGAGCCCAGATACACTCCGTTCCATTCGCAGAGGGGACTAGGATCAGACTGTTCTCTTTGAAACACGACCTAAGGAATGTCAGACATTGATCAAGGGTGAGAATGGGATACCACTGACTGAATGGTCTGCTTGCTAGAATCCTTGAACATGGTCTGGAGGTAATTGCCATGCATGACACTGTATAGCTCAAAAGCTCTTCGACAGTCGTCTTCCGTCGGGGATTTTACGGCGCTGAATGCAAGCAGGATTCTCAAGTAGAATGCAAGATCGACCGTACTTTTGATCCCAAGGCTACCGGTCAGGGAAGCCCAGTTCAGGCTGTATTCTTTCCGTTCTATCAGCTGTTCAAGTTTAAGGTACGGGAAGTCAGCTTTCTCTGTCAAGAACCTGTTGGAGTGAAACAGGAGGTCTGGGAAAGGAAGATATGTCTCTTCAAGTTCAAGCATTTGTCCCCCCTGGCACAAGACCTTGATTTTTCTCAGTTTCTGTTGTAGTTCAGCGCTTGTACTGATGGGATTCCTTTCCTGCGGCCAATGGTGAACCAGAAAAGCAAGAAACTTCTCTGGTCTATGTTTTGAAACATAGTAGCAAGCCTGCGACAGATCTGCAGGCGATGAGTCCACGTTAGTGAGTCGCAATAGTCGCCGCACGCCTATGACCTCGACAAGCCAGTCCCTCCAGGTGAAAGAGTTTTGCACTGGGGGCTGTGGGATGTTTTGGAGATAAAGTTCATGTATATAATTGACTTTAAAGCCTGGAGCTCCTTCAGCAGAGTTGTCGTCGCATACGATCGGTTTGAGAAGCTCTCGCGGGCCCAGGGGATTATCGTCTGGTAGGTAGACATCAGAAATGGTCGTCGATCTCTGAATGATGCCATCGTCGATCAGGAGAACGTTGCAATAATCATTCATATGATGAGTCTTGCGATCATGCGTAGAGTATAGGAACTTGAGCTGCTGTTCGTAAAATCGAATCTTATTCCCAGGGTCCCTCCTGTACGACTTGTGCCGTTGGAAGATTCGTTCCCGAACACTGCCGGCACTGAGGGACTCGACGCCAAGAAGTTCGAAGAGTTCTCGCCGTTCTGGATGAGCGACTGCCGACGACTCAACGAGGCTGAATTCAAGGTCTTCAGGGATTGTGAGCCCTTCTGTGTCCGGGAAGAAGACCTTCTCCTCGGTTGTCGCGGCAAGCCAACGGCCATCTTGCAAATGAATGACGGGCAACTTCTCGATCATGGACCTTGTCTCGCTATGCTTCGCGGTTGCGTAATAAGTACGAAGTAGATGGACCACTTTTGTTTGTAGATAGTCGTCAGAAACCCTAGATTTGATCCAAGAATCTGGGGAATGGAGATCTTGGTCGACCAGGAGAATGAAGTCTCGCCAATGAAAGTTTACCAATCCCAGCTTTTCAAGGATAGCAAGACTGGAACTTCCATAGTGACGAGATATGCTGAGCTCCGGGGTAAGGTCTCTGAGTAGAAGATTGTTCTCCTTGTCCACGTACATCGGACGAGGATTGCGAAGGCTGTTGATGAAACGTAAAGGGCCTCCGCTGTCCGGCCGAATCAGTGGCGTTTCGCGAACTTTTTCTTCAATATGTGTGACCAAGACGGACCAAAAGTCAGTGTATGCTTTGTTCTCCTTGTCGGGAAGGAACTTGATCCAGGTATATTGAAGAGTCTCGTGGTTGCAAAACCTCAAGGCCGCTTCGATAAAGGCCGCGCAGATGCCGTCGCGGAGACCAATGTTGCGCGCGGCAGTGGTGACGATGTGTTCTCGGCTGGCATTTGTCGTAAAGTCACTTTGGATCAAGAACTACCCCCTTGATTAGTTCAGCTATATGACCAGGCCAAGAATCTTACCGAGAAGCCCGCGGGTTGGACAGGGAGGAATGCAAACACTTCCTGTGGCTCGATGACAGGCTCGTGCTCTGGCGTGAGGGGAAACGCCAGGATGACTTCGGCAGTGGAGTACTCCTTCAATCGATCTTCTTCCTCCGAGTAGGTGCGATTCTCGTTTTTGGAGAGATTGTGTACTTGATGTTTGGTGATGTGGTAAAGGGTCGAAGAACTCTCTGAGCTGTCGCTATCGTCTCGCGTCACTGTCTTGAGTATCTTGATGCCGCTATCGTCAGTCTCGCTTTTGGAGAAGACGGTTGACGTCTTGCTTTCGTTTTCTTCGATGATGATGCGAATCTCTTTCAGCTTCCTCATGAACAGCAGAACATTTCCATTGAGCTTGCGCAGTTGCTGGCGGATGCTATCTCGCTGGGCTGAGATACTCTGAGGATCGCCCTCAGTATGGAGATGAAGGGTCATTCTGGTCATGTGCCGGGGAAGCTCTTCGGTGGGCTCCTGCCAAATTGGCGTTATCATCCCCAAGCCCCCGTCTGACGGACGATGCTGGAAGTAGAAGGAATAGACGCCAGACTGGATGTGTACCCTCCATGCTGCCATGAACACTGACTTGAAGCCGATGCCCTTCTCGCCAATGTATCCCTTAGTAGCCGCCTTGGAACTTTTACCGATCGAGCAGATAGCTTCCAGATTTTCTGGGGTGAAGCCATCTTCGTTGCACTCAATGACCAACTGGTCTTTGCTCAGGTGGAAAGAAACGTACGGGCGGCCTTCGGCGTGGTCAAAGCTATTGTCTTCGGCATTCTGTAAGAGCTCAAACACAAACCGGGCCGTACTGCTATAAAGACTCTGTGCTAGCCTGAACAGAATGTTAGAAATACAAACCGTCGAATCGACTAATGATCTTCTTACGCCTTGATAGCCGGCTCCAGTTCACCTTGGAGGCTGCTGATGGCTCTCTGGAACTTGGCGCGACCCGCCTCACTGAGCTCGTCCCAGTACTTTTTCTCGACGAAGCCGTTTTTACCGCTGAGCTCTGCGATAAAATCGCGAGCCCGAGCCGACTCTGACTGAGGTGTATCGTCTGACTCCATTGGTGTTGGGCAGGAATGACACACGGTTGAGCGCAGTATCCATGGAATAACATGACTTGGGGGACGCGGACTAGATTAAATCACCCATACTCTCCTCCGGGCGGCCCAGAACATGAGCAATCTCCCAAAAAGGGAAGCGGCAGCGACAACCCTGGTCATGTTGTTGGTTCTAAATCTCTATCCCGGCAGAAACGGGATATCCAAGCGTTCCAGCGTGGCTTCCTTTTTGGCCTGGTATGGCAGGCGTACAGCCTGTCCATAGGAGCGGGCATTGTTCATTTGCATCCATCATAACATTGCCAGCCTGTGAGGGCACTCGATAGGTAGACAGCCCGCCCTTGCCTAGACTCTTGCTTCCTCGGTTCTATTTTTTATTTTCCACCAACTGAAGTCCCTAATATCGGACATATTTGCACTCGATATTGTGACCCATCGTCTGAAGCTACCATTGGCTAGTTTTGCAGCCGCCGCACATCGACCAACAGCACCTCGCTAAAGGATAGCGATTCACTCAGCCCATCAACTGATCACTTCACTCGACACCCTGGACACTGTGACCTGATCAGAGCTAGAAACAAGCTGTGAATGGATATCTTTGCAGGGGTATGCACCAACGATGGTCTATTAGGTTCTGAAACCATCCTTTCTCCGAGAATCGGGATTGGATGGGCTTCAAGAGTCTCGGTTGACGATGTGGTGCATAGAACGCATCAACTGAGTAACCATCCAACCGATCTAGTCGCAGATAATATTTCCCAACTCTATAGCCGTCGGTTGGCAAATGACTTTTTGTGTGTTCATACCTTAGTGACGGGGGGGAATGACAGCAAGGCCCGTTCTCACGATTTGAGCCTCGGTGGCCCACAAGGGGGAGATGGCCGGCCTCGGATGCTACGGCACGGTGCAATTTGCTCAATAGCTGAGACGATACCCATGTAGCTCCGATGAAACGCTGGCCCACAAGCTGAATTTTGAGCACGATGTCGATTCTGTTTCGTTCACGAGGAGAGGAGTGCGTAGTTGCTTCAAGCCCAGTCCAGTGGTGTCGTCGGCTGCATGTTAAAGGAGTTGTCATCTAAGCTATCCAGTGCCAAGCCAGCTTAATATGGCCTTGCCTGGAGGCTTATTGCATACACACCCCTCTATCGAGTTAGCATTGAGGCAAGTGGTAAAGATAATGAGGTGTTGAGAATCTGGAAAAGAGTCGGGAGCGAAACTTGATTACGTCAGTGTCGGCTCCGATGAGAAAAGCGGGTCAAGAAGTTCCGCGGGGACAACCCCGGAATCCGGGTATTCGAGGAGAAGCTATCTCGATAGTAGCCGAGTTGGAGTTTGCATCAAAAACATTGCAGAGAAGCTGTACCAGGGACAGCTAAGCGTTGGACCCTTGCCATCCAGAGCGTTTTATAGACTTTGTCGCTGTGCTTGTCTCATCTTCTCCCCCAATGGCCAAGAAGCTCAACCCCACGCAGTTCACCAAGGCGGTGCGTATCCCCCATCGCAATCTCAGTCGCGTCGAGTCTCCAGGGCCTCAATTGCATTCCTCCTGGCCTCATCGCCTTGTTAGACTCCTGAACTAACATTTGGCCTTATCTCAGGTGGTGCGCTCTTTCATGGCCGACTCTGGTCTTGAGCCTCGGTACGTGGCCAGAATAGCATCAGACTCAACCGGACATGCAACTCCGAAACGAGCATATGACGAACTGCTAACATCAATAAATTCACAGACTTCTCGGGAAGAATGTACACAGATCACTGTCGCTCTAGCATCACGATCAAGGCTGACATCCACGCAGTTCCGCGTCTTGAGCGCTGCCGAGGGAAGAGTCGACTTTGAACTCGACATCCACAAGGACCACACTGTCCGTACCCTCAGACGGACCGTCAACGCACCTTGACTAATCATTTTCTTCAGAACCGCCTTCAAACCATCCATGGCGGCACCATCGCCAGCCTGGTCGACCTTGGTGGTTCCCTCGCCGTCGCATCAACAGGCCGCTTCGCAACCGGCGTGTCAACCGACCTCAACGGTGAGTCCTCAAGTCTGCACCACCAGCGCATATAGCTGACCTGAGCAGTCACATATCTGAGCCCCGGTGGCCGCGTGGGAGACACCCTCAAGGGCACTGCCATCTGCGAAAAGATTGGCAAGACGCTAGCGTTTACACAGGTGACATTTACCAACAGCAAGGGCCAGCTCGCCGCACGGGGAAGCCACACCAAGTGAGTTGCTTCATCCCCCAAAGAAGCTATTCTATGCTGACTGTTGTAGGTATGTGGCTGGGACAATGGGCGAGGCCGGCCCCTACGTTGCTCCTCCCGAATTCTCAGACGTGGACTAGATGGGGTCACCAAGGCGAAACGGACATTGCGTTGTTCAATACATGACATAGAAGGGTGTATTAAATCCCAAGCAACAGCAAACTAAAGCATAGATCTCATGGTATCACTTCGTTTATATCAACAAAAATCCGAAATCGCGTCGTTACCAGCCGCGTTTCCCAAACCTAATCAAATTGCAATTTCGATTATCCTAACCCCCCAATCAACATTTTACATGCTGGCCTTGTTGCCGTATGGCTGAGACGAAACTGATGGAGGTGTGCCGTCGGCTTGGTGGTTGAAGCCCATGGTCTCCTCGTGGGGAGGCGGTGACCTTGTCTGTGAGGAGGGGCTGTAGGCGGTGTATGATTGCTGAGACTGCTGGGGCCAGCCTTGTGTGGATAGAGATACTGGTTGCGGCTGCTGATATTGTTGTTGGTACTGCTGCTGTTGCGGCGGTTGCTGGAACTGCTGTTGTGGGGGCTGTTGGAACTGAGGCTGTTGCTGCTGATGGACCATGGGAGGCGCAGTCGGCTGAGGGCCATTGTTGTAAGAGTACCCCCAAGCAGTCTGCTGATTGCCCTGTGTAGCCATGAAAGGCTGGGGAGTAGACCAGAGCCCGTTGCTCTTGGCGGTGCCCAAGGCAAAGACCATGCAGAGAACGGTGAATTGCGGCCAGATGCCAAAGACGACATCAAGGATATCGTAGTAGGGCTTGTAACGGTCGTTTCTGCTATCAGCCAAGTCGTACCAGGCAGCGACGGACGCCATGTTGTAGGTTGTGCGCAGGAGCCAGGCGACGGACATGGCGATGAGCATGGTCGAGCACTGCATCGAGTTAGTCGCTAGAAACATATAGGAGGCCGATAAACTCACCCAGGATAGGGTCTTCTCGGCCTTTGGCTGCATCTTGACCATGACGGATCGAGCGACGATTCCAAGCGCCGCAACAAAGACCAAGACACGGAACGAAAAGTCGATCTGACGAGCCTTGTTGTACTCATCCTCACCCGCCGTCACTACGTCACGGCCATAATCAGAATGGCTGTAAAAAGCAGCCACGAAGCGAATCCGAAGGCCGAGAACGGCAATCGTCAAGATGGCCAGCAGGGAGCCAAAGGCGTAGGACCCAAGTCGCAGGATCTTGCCAATCGGACCAGCGTGGCCGGACTGGGCGATGACGATGCCGGTGCTGATGCGCAGGAGCATGATCATTACGAGGATGTCGACGACCTTGTCAAAGAAGTTGGAGATGACGCTGGTGCTGCTAGCGGTGATTTGAATGGCGTTGACGGCACCGTACGAGTCGTAGTAGTAAATGTCTTCTCGTGCTCGCACTCCAGCGACGATCAGGGCGGCTGTACAAGCTTCGAAGAAGGCATAGCTAGGTAGGTTAGCCATACTCACAGTGACAACTCTCAGATATTGACATACCCGGCGAATGCAAGCAGAGCAAGCTTGAGGTAGGTAAAGGCCGTCCTGGCAGGATCTTTGCGACGACGGGTCAAGCAGAGAGCGCAGAAGAAGAGGACGCAGGCAGGGATCCAAGCCGTCACGACCATCAAGGCTCCTCGAGCGATCAGGTATTTCTCAAATGGATAGAGCGCCATGGCTATTGATGACGAGCCTCGTCGAGGGCCGAAAATGTGATGCTGATTATGTTGCGATGTTGGGAGTGTTCAGCCCTGTGAGCTGCAAATGGTTGGGTCGATATCGCCAAGAGACTGTGATTTGCCAAAGCACAACGGGTCGCAGGTGCCCAAAACACGGGGCACTCGCGCCTTGAATGACTGCCAACGAACAATGGCTCAAGGAGCTGCGCGCGCAAACAGTGAATGAAGATGGAGGAGCGGGAAAGGGACCTCGACACACGATGTGCGCCCTTGGACCATTTTACATGGGCGCCTGCATCCCTTCACTAGCCTCTCTATTGGTCCCGTTTCAGAGCAACGCCTCTTCCGCCAGAAGCAATCCTCTTTTTCAGCTGGGCGAAGGGCTGAAGCAGGCAATCACCGGAGAGCGAACAATATACGGCTGCAGCAGTATATGGCACGGATGCAGGGGTCGTGGACTTGGCACCAATCAGAGATCCGCATTCCCATCTCAAGGATGCCCTGGGCGCATGGAAGGCCCCGCTGATGTACCGGCACTGCCTCTGTAAGGCGCTACAAAAGGCGTCAAAGCGACGTCGTCATTAGTTCACTTCGGTAGTGGCGCCACGATCGTCCAACGCTTGAGTTGTAATTTCTTCCTTCAATCTCTCAGCCAAGACCCCAAGCTCAACCCCGTGATTGTTCAAGGCTTTCCCCAAGGCTCTCATTCTTCTTGGCTTGGGTACTGGAGCTTTGGAGGGTTTCATCTTTGACATTTGCGAAAGGGGGGTAGCTCCACGGCATCCTTGTGTCTTAGCGTTGCCGATCTGGCCTTACCGGGCTCACTCCCACAGGGCGGTCGACTCGAAAGGGAAATGTTCGGTGTTACAATCATCCGTATTACTTTTACAGCACGAGGCCCCTCGCCCGTTGTAAGAACTGTAAATCATGCATGTGCGTTTGAGCCTCCACTGTTGGCTCTGTTAGAGAGAGTGCGTGAAGGCCCACCTTATTAATGAGGCTGGTAGCCATCGTCCGAGGTTCACTCTCGCATTGGATTCTCTATCAATGGGTAGAGTCTTCGGGAACGGCTTGGCCCTGACATCCACCGTTGTTACAATGAGGCTCCGCCTCCTCATTCGTGCCCAGCCTGCATCGTAGACAGTGGTTCGACAGGTGGCTCAATGTGAATCGTACAAACTCTTGTCCTAGACAACTCGATAGAGCCTCCAACGTTTGAGACATGGTCTCCTTTCCGAAGCATTATCCGAAACCCGTCTCAAGTTCCATTTAAGATAGCTTATCTATTTGGTCCAGCATTGATTCTCACCCACCCTAGATCACGAGCTCTCCCACCCTATACCAACATTGCAAAAACTTTGCACCTCGACTCTTTCATATCATCTCAAGTAGAACACTATCATAGACCACTGAAAACATCCAAATGTCTCAATAAAAGCCGCCATCGCAAGCCCCAGGCTGTCGCGTGGTTCATCGAGCTCCACGAAAGTCGTTCAGGTGACGTCACACGGACATCGCACCTACACCATCAAGAGGTGAACATGACGACGTCACGACTTTGTGCCAAAAAATCCAGGAACAGGGCAAAAGGGCAGAATGTAAATAAAAAGGACGAGTTCACATATTAAACATGGAATTCTCATCATTCGACTTACTACCCATATCTCGAAATCGCAAAAAACATATCCACGACACCTACCAAAATGGCCATCACCACTGCTATCAATGACCTCTTGAGCTCCATCTACGAGCTCTTCGCATCTGTCTTCTCAACAGTCTACGCCGTCATCCACTCCGTCATCGCAGCACTCCTGGGCTTTGCCCGCGGTCTCTTCAACCTCATCGGCGACGTCGTCTCTGGCCTGGTAGACGTCGCCGGCGGCGTGGGCAAGTTTGTTGCCGGTATGCTCTTCTTTCTCTTCTGTAATTGCTTTCTTGCCCTCCCCTGCGGTGGATGGATAATCCCGGCTTGGCGATGCTGTCTTTGGTACCAGAGCTGACTGTTATAGGTAACGCTGCTCTCCTTGCTGTCGGCGCAATTGCGGCGTTTGCCTATGTGAGATACACGGCGCAGGGACAACGTGTCGCGAACAAGAAGACACAGTAAAATGCTAGAAGGAGATTCCTTAGGCCTTGGGACATAGGAAGGGGAGTTATACACGATACCCAGATGTGATTTGGACCATGGATGGGATTCTCCATCAAGACAGACCGGCCTAAGAGACGTGGAGTAAACAGTTTCAATGGGATTTCAACTTTGTGATTCACGTATTCCTCATTGTAAATGCTGCCCACCTGCTCACCGTGACTTTGCAAATCCCATTGCCAGTGCTCTTATCTCAGCACCTTCGTTTAGCCTTACTTCCAGCTGACCTTTGCGACTCCAAGCTCTTCAACGATTATCGCGGCTAGTGCATGGTCAAGATCCACCATCTTCGAGTTCACCTTATTGGCTCACCCCATTGGTTGTTGATGGCGCATGTGATGGTGAGCCTCGTGATCGAGTCATGATGTTTCATTCGAGCACCCATCCATGCGAAGCCCAGACACTTCACAAACTTTGATACAGGCCTGGAACCTTTACTGTCTGGGATCAATGGCTGAGGTGTCATGACTTCGTTAATTCTTGTGGGTTTCTAGTAAATACCCAGATCAAGTCTATCACTCCCAGTCTCGTTACATATCGTCATGTGCCATTCCTTGTCCTTTATCAAACCCCAAAGCCAAGCATGTTCTGTTATTGACACGAGCAATCCGGTGCTCTCCCTTCAAGACGTAAAGACTCCAACTCCTGATAGATTCCCAATCAATTTCGCTCCGTTATCGTTCCCGTCCAACGTGATTTCATACATTCGATACATGTCCCTCAAGTCAGGGTCGCAAGCATGGCCCGCATGAGCTTGGGAGGAGGTCCTGTGCAGCTCGGTCAGCCACACATTCTCAAAGACGTAGAGGATAAACCAATGCGCACCTTCAACGGAACTTTGGCACGCTAATGGAAAGCCTACCTTTCTTGTCCTTTTCAATTCGTGGAGGCTTGCGGTGCTCAACCACCTTCTCCAGTCTGTCCTCCACAATGACGACTTGTCCGTCAGGTAGCCGTTCAGCGTGGACGATCTCGCCGCCCGTGCTGGACCGTCCTCTGGGTCGGTGTGCGAGCTCACGCTCCAGAGCGCGAATCTCGGCACGAATCTCACGACGTCCGTTGCGGGATCGAGACCGAGATTTGTGGATAAGCTCGCCCTGGTGATGGTGATGGTACGAATCCCAGCTCGACATGGTAGTCGTAGAACGGGAGGGCGAAACATCGCGAATGATGGTCTCGTCCACAAATTCGGCAGGAGCAGGCTGAGGAGCTGGGTTCATGTAGATGGGACCGGGAGGAGGCGGCATGGGCATCGGAGCCGGGGCAGGTTGCATTTGGACCGGAGGTGGAGGAGCCGGAGCCGGAGCGGAGACCGGAGCAGGGACCCTTTGGGCCGGTGGCGCCTGAGGAGGGGGAGCCTGGGCTGGGGGAGCCTTCTCGGCTGGAGGTGCTTGAGGCGGAGGAGCCTGCTGAGGTGGAGCCTGAGGTGGTGGTGCTTGAGCTGGTGCTTTCGGAGCTGGAGGAGCCTGTTGAGGTGGGGGCTGCTGAAGAGGAGGCGCTTGCTGAGGAGGTGCTTGAGGAGGCGGCTTGGACTGGGCTGGAGGAGGAAGAATAGCAGGGGCTGGCTTACGAGCCGCGGCGATCTCTGCTTCAACTGTTGAGCGTTGTCAGATACATATATATTCGGAGATGAATAGGAAAACATACCCTTCTTGTAGTCCTCGCTGACCTTGAGGAGCTCGTCAATGTTGTCCTGGCCGAGAGCCTTTTGCACAATGATGGTGTGACCCTATTGGGTGTTAGACATGGACAGATACGAAACGTTCATGTTGACAAACCTCTTCAAAGAATGGGTATCCGAGATCAATCAGAGCCCTCTTGGAGACGAGCTTGGCAGGAATACGAGTCTTGCCCTTCTTGGGATACTCGCTGCGCACAGTAGTGCCTCCACTGCTGCTAGAAGACCGGCTGGAGGAAGAAGAGTAGGAGCTGCTTCGCACGGAACGAGTGCGGGTAGAGCGGGAATCACGGCTGCGGCCACGGCTGACGGCACGGCGGTTGCGGGATCTGATGTACTCCTTCTCACGAACCCGCTCAGGGTAGGGCCGGAAGTCGTCGTCGCCGTAGAGGTCAGGTTCGGCAACCTTGATGTCATCGTAGAAACCCTGGTCGGCAAATCGGCGGGGTGGGGGAAGTCCGCGTGTCTTGGGG
>SSHR01004324.1:0-14150 GCA_006518225.1 Fusarium neocosmosporiellum | reverse complement strand
GAACACCACCTTCACCCTTGCTCGAACGGAACCCCGGACGATACCATCCATTCAACCCCCTCCCTGGGGGAGATAAGCATCGCCACAGAGAAGACGCACTCTCTGAGAGAGAGTCTAAAAGCCGTTGAGACTAAAAGGTAAAGTTGCATCCATCGTTGTTCCGCGGCGAGCGGGTGTGATCTGATTGCTCCTTGCGACCACCCCCCTGCCTGTAGCCGCCCCCGGGCAGGGATAACCTTGTCGTATTTGCATCATCGACTTCATCTTGACGTGTAGCCGTTGGAAAGCCGTTTCTGTCGAGAACGACCTATCGCATCTCAGCGATGAGAGGAAACAGAGAAAAGAGAGACACAAGAAAGATTGCACAGTCAGATACGAGTATCGAATGCGGCGGCACACAGAAGCATCGAGATCCGAAACAGGCGTCGTGCAGCAATCATGAGATTGGATGTTTTGGAATCTGTAGTCAAGGTTTCTTCTAACAACTTTACTCGTCCAGATATGATATGAGCCTTTCTATCCGCCACCTCTTTTTTCGTCCATCCATCCATCAATCCATCCATACACACACGCATAGTCCCTCAACGCTCACTCTCTTGTCTTCTCTTTTCTCCTTTGCCCTTACAAACATGCGCGCGAGTCAAAAACAGCCAAATAAACGCCCACTTCCCATCACACCCTATTCACCCCCCTCTCTTGGCATCCACAAATAGATGGCGTCTCTCGGTCAGAAAACGAAACCGATTCATCTCAAGAGAGGGGGTGTATAGGAGGAGGGGAAAGAGAGTGAGAGAGAGAGATTCAAAACACAAACAAAAACCAACCAGAACAAGTGGCTGCTGCACATAAAACGCCGTAGCTCAACCAGTCAGCAACAAGGAATTTCCACAGAGTCGGGGGTTCTAAAGGGGGGTGGGCAAGGGGAAAGAATGGGTTTGCTTGTTGAGAGGGGACATTACATTCCCACCCGCATACAACCCAGTCCAGTCCAGTCCAGCCCTTTTCCCCCCTCCGCATTTTCCAAGAGAGATCCCTTCCCTCCCCCGGTTGGTCCATGCGCTGGGCATAGACGGCCGTTGTGATGGGAGGGCCGCAGGCAGGGTTGGAGTGCAGTTGAGTTGCAGTGAGGTGCAGTGCAGTGTGGTCTTGCAGCAACGGGACACCCGACACACAGACTGCGCGCGATCGATCGCGCCTCCTTGATCCTTGTTGCCCTTTCTTTTCAGCCCCGATTGCTGCTTGCCCTTGCCCTCGCCCTCCTCCCCTTTTCGCAGGGTGGCATATGAGCTGGAGGGCCTCATCTGCCAGCCTTCATGGCCTCCTTGCGCCGCTTCTTCTCCGCGGCACGAGCCAGAGACCGCTTGACGTCACCCTGCTCAAACGAGTCCAAGTCGTAGTAAGTGGGGGCGATTTCCTATGGATACGTTAGCAAAGCTGTGCGACGGCATTCAAGAGACGCTCCCTCCCAATTGAAGACGAGCATGAGAGACGACTTACCAATAGCCACTCGGGTCGGATCCCCACGCATGTTCGTATGTATTGCTTCGACGTGAGGACGAATTCGTTGTACAGGACCCAGTCAAACTCGGTGCGGAGGACCGTGGATGGATGGATCAGGACGGCTTGGTCGTCCTTGACGGTGCGGTACAGCTTGCCCGAGCTCTCCTTCATGGCCACCTGCATGAAGAAACCGGCCAGCAACGCCCGTCGGATGTTGGTATAGTAGTTCTTGTCCTCGAACGGCGTCGACACGAGCTCCAGCTCGTTCTTCTCCATAATGCGCTTGAGCTGCGTCCGGACGTTGTCGGCGCTCGAGAGGTGACGGAACGAGAGGAAGTGCTCGTGGCACCAGGCCTTGACGCTGCTGGGGTCCGATGTCGCCTGGCCCTTGAAGGCGTGGTAGGCGTTGAGGAGAGTGAGGTGGTCACCGTCGGGATGCGCAAAGTGCGCCTTCATCTCATCGGCGCGCTTTCGGTTGTTGGCAGGTCGCATGAAGATCTGGGGGACCGAGAGGAGAGAGGTGATGGAGAGGATCTCGTTGGAGCAGTAGAATTCGGGCGATGAGATGAGCATGACAGCCAGGGCGGGATCCAGAGGGAATTCGGAAGCCAGACCACCGAGAGTGGTGAGCTCACCGTCGTCGTCGAGACAGGCAAGGTAGTTGAGCTCCTCCAGCGCACGCATCATGGTCTCGGGGGCAGGGGGGTCCATGAGATCGAAGTGGACGAGATCCTCAACACCAAGCTTCTTGAGTTCCAGGACAGTGTTGGCGAGGTTGGAACGGAGAATCTCGGGGTACGTTTGCTCAATGAGCTCCTTCTTGAAGGCCTTCTCAGTGTATAGGCGGAAACACTTTCCGGGCTTGGTACGACCAGCACGACCGGCTCGCTGCTGGGCGGAAGCCTTGGAGATGGGCGAGACGAGGAGGGACTCGACACGGATACGCGGGTTGTAGATCTTTTGCTTGCTGAAGCCAGGGTCCACGACGTACACGATACCGTCAATGGTCAAACTGGTTTCGGCGATGTTGGTGGAAACAATCACCTTGCGACCGGGACGACCGCCCTTGCGCAGAGGGCCGGGGGCCTTGTCGAAGATGCGCTGCTGTTGGTGAGGGGGCAGCGTACCGTAGAGGGGATACACAGCGAGCGGGCCAGCGTCGACCTCGCGCATCAGCTCGTCGGCTTCGAGGCTAATCTTGCGACAAGCGTCCTCAATTTCATCTTCACCAGTCAGGAACAACAGGACGTCACCCTCGGGTTCGGAAGCGTGGATCTGAAGAACGGTGCGGATGGCGGCCTCGACGTAGTCGCGCTCGGGCTCGGGCGTATAGAAGATTTCGACGGGGTGGGTTCGACCGGGGACGGCGAGCAGGGGCGCGTCGTTAAAGTACTTCTGGAACTTTTGCGCATCGAGAGTAGCAGACATGATGATGATCTTGAGGTCGGGGCGGCGCATGGAAATCTGCTTGAGCAGAGCCATGAGGATATCGGTGGCCAGAGTACGCTCGTGGGCCTCGTCGAGGATGATGCAGCTGTAGCGGGACATCTCGTGGTCGTGCATGGCCTCGCGCAGAAGCATACCGTCGGTCATGTACTTGAGCATAGTCTTGGGGCCCGTCATGTCCTCGAAACGAATGCTGTAACCGACCTCCTCGCCCAGGGTGACGTCCATCTCGTCGGCGACACGCTGCGCGACCGACATGGCGGCGACTCGACGCGGCTGGGTACAGGCAATGAGCTTGCCAGTGAGGTGAGGGAGCTCATCATAGACGACATACTGCGGAATCTGCGTAGTCTTTCCGGAACCCGTCTCACCGACAAAGACGAGGATCTGTGTAGAGTGGTACTTGTCAAGAAACTCCTGTCGCTGCTTGTGCACAGGGAGATCGCGACGGCCCTGGAGGATCTGGAAGTACTTTTGCGAGTGAGGTCGACCGGTGAAAGGGTTGGACTCTGAGTCCTCAGCCTTCGCGGCCTGCTTTGCAGTAGTCTGCTGCCTCTTCATGCCGGCGAGAGGCGAGTCGGGCGAGGGCTCCTCGCCGTGGCCATTGCTGGCGCCGTTCTCGTACATATGCGCAAGGTACGGGTTGTTGCGGTCGGGGTCAGCGGCGTCCTTCTTTGCCTTTTTCCTAGTAGACTCGTCTGCGTCGGCACTGAGACGCTTTCCTCCCTTGGCGTCGGACATTGTTGTCTTGGTGGTGACGGAGAGAAGAAAAGAAGATGGCGAGGCTGAAGGAGAGGCCGGTGATGTTTGGGAGGTTGATCTCTAGGTGCTAGAAAATTTTGGCGGGACTTGGAGGCGGTTGCCTTATCGATAAGGATGCCTGCAGCACAGTGTGAATCACGGGAGCTGACTCAAGGTGTGCTTTCAGAGTAACGTTGAACAGGTTGTGTGTGTATGGTCAGGGATAGATGGATTGGGTCTAATTTAAACAAGCTTAGAATTATCTTATGGTACTGTGATACTTGAGATCATGTTAATTCTTCAATTAACTTTATCTTGTTTGTTTCTGGTGTTGAGCCAAGCTTTCTGCAGACCTGGCGCACACTGTGCCCACTTTCAGGGTCCTTCTCTTGTTCCTTCTCTCACCGCGAAAAGAAATTCTATGAGCTGCTCCGAATCTCGGCGTGGAGGGCTTCACTTGGATAAAGAGATATCGCCTCTCACAAGGAATACATCTGGCCCAAGCTCTGTTTCTCTCTATTTTTCAAGATCCAGTCCTTCTCTTAACATCAGCGCGAAAACGAGGCGCATCCCACTTCCCACAACCAACGATTAATTGATTTGGCGGGGTGATTTACTCCACCATTGGAAATCTCAGCTTGAATCTTTCTTTTCAACCACAACCACCAAAGACTCGGGCCAGCAAAAGCTCACATCTGCAATCATGGCCTCGGACGCCTCTGGCTTCGACATGTCCGACAGCTTCGGCCCTCAGCGCCCCAGCTTCAACATCGGATATCACGACTCGAACCGCGATGAGCCCCTCACCGACTTACAGTACGGCCATCTGCTCAACCATGGTGTAAGTCGCAAGTCGCCTGCGCCAACGGCCGCCTCAGTCGCCGGTGGAAGGGCTCTGATGTCTCGTGTGTGTGATGTGTCGGGGCACTCCGGTTGACTCTGTGAACAGCTGGCCTTTGCCACGACTCCCATCACCAACACCCACTTCCGCGAGCGAGTCTTTGCCCTCGTGTCTGAGCATCTCGCCGCTCTCTCTGACAATGGCGAGAATGCGACCACTACGGCGACGGGTTCGCGAGCTGAGCCTATCCTGCCGCCTCTAACGCCCAAGGATACCAGCATGTTTCCTTGCGCTGCTGTCAACACTTACACGGCAGTCATCAGCCCTTGGATCGACCTTGGCTCGGCCAACCCCATCATCTCGAACATCTCCCGCCAGGTTTTGAATGTTGAAGTTAACTACGCCAACTTCTGTGGTGTTCGCAGCATTATCATCCCTGGGCCTCGACAGGACGCTTCCATTAATGGTGGAAACCAGAGTCTTGCGCAGTATTCACGTGCTGTTGAAGAGGCTCTCGCCATTGGCAACCGATTGACCTTTTTGATTCACACGCCCATGTACAGAGAGCCTGAAGTAGAGTCCCAGGGAATTAACATCTCTTCTCTCGAGGTCAAGACCCCTACCAAGACTGAGGAAAAGGAGATTGACCTCCTGGCTGCATGGGATTCGTGGCATCATGTTCGCAGTGTCTGCAACTACAACACGCGACTTTTTGTCGGTAAGTCAAGCCATGAATACTCTTGGGACATCAGTTAACGCTTCTCACAGCCCTGCAAATACCCCGTGTCATGCCTGAGAAGGATCTCCAGGACCGCTGGTTCGCTGAGCCTCTGCACTACCTCACCATCAACCCAAGAGTTTTCCAGCCCAACAAGGCCGGCTACCCCTCGCTTTCCAAGCACCACCAGAACCTGTTCTTCTCGTACATGCGACTCAAGAATGCGCCCTGGATTCTCTTGTGCGACGCTGGCCCTGACGTCTCTCACATCAAGGGCGAGCCTCACTCTCTGCTGGCCTCTCATGATGACTTCCCAACCCTTGCTGAGGCCGAGTCACAGAATCAGGCTACCAAGACCGCAAACTTCCAAGTAAAGACTAACGACTACATCTCTTATCTGAGGTGGCTCGAGTCTCAGCAGCCTGAATTCACCTACCTTGAGGGTGCCACATTGACCAGCTTCCAGGACTGGCTCCAGTCTCCTCTTCAGCCTCTGTCGGACAACCTCGAATCGGCTACATACGAAGTCTTTGAGGGAGATCCTGTCAAGTACAGCCAGTATGAGATTGCTGTGTATGAGGCCTTGACGGAATGGAAGGAACTCAACAAGCCTACTTCTAAGGAGGGCAAGGTTGTTGTTGCGGTCGCCGGCTCTGGACGTGGCCCCCTCGTCACTCGCGCCCTCAAGGCCTCCAAGGATGCTGGCGTTCCCATCGATATGTGGGCAGTTGAGAAGAACCCCAACGCATATGTCTATCTGCTCCGTCAGAACGAATGGGTTTGGAATGGCGAGGTCAAGGTTGTCAAGACGGACATGCGTGCCTGGAAGGGTCCCATCGTGTCCGAGACCGAAGATGGAACTGTCTATGGCAAGGTTGATATCCTCATCTCGGAGCTTCTTGGTTCCTTTGGCGACAATGAGCTGTCGCCTGAGTGTCTTGATGGCATTCAGCATGTCATCTCCACGCCTCACGGCATCTCCATCCCCAGCTCTTACACGGCACACTTGAGCCCCATCTCAACCCCCAAGATCCATGCCGATATTCTCTCGCGGTCACCTGGAGACCCCAACGCCTTCGAGACCCCCTGGGTTGTCCGGCTCTTCGCCCTCGACTTTGTGGCTGAGAAGGTGCCCAACAAGCCTCGGTTCCAGGAGGCTTGGGAATTTTCACATCCCATTCCAGAATCGACACTCGCTGCCCTTGAGGCGAAGCGATCCGGTGGTGTTGTCGGCGGTGGAGGCGGTAGCATGGCTGGTGCTGCTGGAGCCAACGATCACAACTCGCGATACTGCCACCTCACGTTTGTGTGCCGCACACGGGGCGTCACTCATGGCCTTGCTGGCTACTTTGAGTCGACTCTGTATGAGTCTCAGATCCCTGAGAACAAGGGCGAAAAGATTGAGATTAGCACGCACCCTGAGCGCATCGACCGCAAGAGCAAGGACATGATCTCATGGTTCCCCATCTTTTTCCCGCTCAAGGTATATTAACCCCTTGCAAACATGAAGTTGTGATATTGACATTGGCAGAAACCCCTTTACTTCCCAGCCGATACCGAGCTTGAAGTCAGCATGTGGCGACAGACTGACGATACAAGGGTGTGGTACGAGTGGCTCGTCGAGGCCTTCACCTGGGTCGGTCCTTCGACGCGCATCAAGGTGGCCTCGTCGGACCTGTGCAGTAGTCGCAAGGTGGCATGCCTCATGTAGATGCCATTGGGTGGCATGATGGCTTCGATATGGGTGGATATACGATGCAACGAGAAGAAAAGTTTTGACTTCAGAGGTTCAAGAGAATCAACAGGACAGCCATTTCAGTCTTGAATTTGCTTGATAAGCATAGCCTTGCTATAAGAGCGTTATGTCGATCTTGTCTTCGTCCCGGGCCTGCTCCCATGCTTCTCCCTTCATGATGCCATGGACATAGGCATCACCAACAAATGAGAACCTCGAGCCTTGGTCCCGTCGTCGAAGGATGAAGGGGACCCGCCCGCCGCGTAAGATGCAAACCTCGTCGTTCACCCGAGAGTTCTTTGGTACTGAGCCGATGTACCCTTTTCGAGTCAATCCAACCGGACGAAGACGTGATGTACGCCTCATGGCGTTGGCGAAACGAATAGCCTTGACGATGACCTCGTCATCCACGCCAGGCACTTTATGACCGCATTCTTCCATGAACCTGACCCCTTGGAGCTTGACCTGGGCGTCGTAGTAGCTCTCATATTCGGGTCCCGCTTCCTTGCTCCCCACGTCACCGTTGTTCAAAACCAATGTCCTCCAAAAGGCCTCCTTCATGCCGCCTTTTCCCGGGTAGGCACTCACACCCATTCTCTCGCACTCACTCTCGAGAACGGTTTGGACATTGCCAATCAAGGTGTAGAAAGTCTCCTCGGCGGCCGCAGAAGACTCTGCCACCTCGGGATAGGTTGGATTATGTTGCCCGTAGTTGTCAGCTGGAAGGATCAGGCATAGTTGGTCGAATATGATGCCCGGGGTAGTGAATTCGGTGTCGTCGTCGTTGAACCTAACTTGAGCGGATTGATGACCGTCTGCTTGGTATTGCCCTTCATCACGGGTGCTCGAAGTATCGACGGTGCTGCCATCATCAAAGCTGCGAGTTGATTAGTCAGGGACCCAACTCGGCAGATCGAGGGCCTTTCCAGGGAGCACGTCGGACAGCAGATGGAGGCTCCTTGCGTTCTTTAGAATGCGAGCGGCCGCGTCGATGTAGACCTGGCGGTCTGGCAGGGAGTACTGAGGAGTGATACCGAGCTCCTGTCGGTCCTTGGCCATGCCGAGAAAGGCGTAGACCTTGTCCTTTGGGTTACTGCTGGCAAGAGAGTGACATCCTCCGAGAAGCTCGTACAGTTCCATGGCAGGTTCGCCCTCGTCGGTGTGCGAAAAGCACCGCACCAGGGCCTAGTTCAGCACGTATCCTACTCCTAGCCGGCCTCCGATAAGCTCATCTTCTCCGCCTTCAGGGGGGTAGAAGCAAGCTGCCGGTAGCATACCACCTGAGGCACTGGCGACGAGCTGTTCAAGGGGTTCCCAGCGAAAAGTGGATTTGCCCATGATTACCACCACCTCGCTGACCATGGAGACTTCCTGGACAATCCAAGCTCTCCGCGACCATCGCAGACTGAACATGTGTCTGAGGGCAGCATATGATTCGTGGCCCTCGGGCGGAAAGCCCAGTTCTACCAAGGACTTGGGGTTTGCCAATTTCGGCGTCCACTCTGCAGGGTCGTCGTCGATGTGAGAGTCCAACCACTCGCAGCATTTCCTCGCCAGCTCGAGAGCGCCGTCAGACATGACGCCCTCCTTTGCCGCGCAGAGCGTGACCATGGTGGCCTTGCGGTAAATCTCGCTCATGAGGGATACTTGGGCGTTCTTCTCCTCGTCATGTCTTTGGTTGATGCAGAGCCCATCTACCCACAGCGCCATCCTCTTGCCGGTGAAATATGGACAGACGTCCCGCGAGTGAGAAAACACTCCCTTGACTGCGTGGTATAGCGAGTTTGTCACGCGGGCCTCTGCGCCATTGACGGTGATCTTGTCGGTGAGCTCATCGCTACCCCATACATAAGATATGGCTATGAAGTGAGGGTCGTCATTTAGGTTGACGTGTTCCAGGGTATACGCTGGCTCTTCAGCCGCCGCATCTAGGCTGTCCTCTGAGGTACGATAGAGCAGTCGGATTTGGCGAGGGTGAGTGAGTGGTTTGTATTGAAAAAAAGTCGGCTTCGAATCATTTGATGGGGTCGAGTTGCTTATCGAGGACGTTGAACCGCATTGTCGTATGGTACGATGGGCTTGGTGTGCGGCTCGTCCAAGGACGCGCAACCTTGTTAGAAACATGATAACAACATTAATATTTAGTGTCGCTGCTTGGAATCGAATTGTCGCGAAGAAGACGATAGCAAATGAACGATAGAATTGTTTCGACAGAAGAAGTGTCGTCTCATTAAGCGCTGCCTGTACAAGGCGTTTCTGTAGCATAGCCACGGCGGAAGCCTAGGTTTCAATGCGGCAAACAGGGGACGCTCCAATTGGCGGCATGATCCAACAGCGCTCCATGACAAGGATTGTATAGAGCCAAGAACCTCATACTATAGTTCCCGAGGCTGTGGGCGAGTTGCGAAAGTGAAGCAAGTCGTGATATCCTTTTTAAAGAGGTAAGAGAGAAAACGACAGGCCTATCGTGCGCAAAAGCCAACCCAAGCAGCGATGCTTAGGTACGGCTTTACCCTAAATGAGATAGGTATTTCTTCAATTTTATGATTACTATCATATAGCTAAAGGAAGACTTGCAAATATTTGGCGTGGATGACTTGATTGTGCATGTTAAATAATCTCATTAGAACTTGAATCACCCACCCAGGGGACATGGAGGCGTACATCTGCCTAGGAGCAGCTACAGAAACCCTAGTCGCGGTGCTCTTGGCTATCTGGTATGTTCTTGTCTTCTTGTTAATCCTCTATTTCGGCCTGCCGTCCTCCCTGAGCTGTTTTGACAATGTTACGTTGCGCTTGTCCAGCGGCTTCATCTTCATCTGTGCCTGTCTTCAAGTTTCTGCTCTGTTCTACATGTCTACGATTTAAGCATTGATGTTGTGTCCATTATTGGCCACCCTTCTACTCAAGCGACCCATGGGTACCTATAGTTCAAGTGGGTAATGCGAAATACCCCTCGGGTTCCCATGGGTAATATGTGTGCCGCTGGATAACCGTGGGTGTCTTGGGTAAGCAACCCGTGGGTGCCCATAACTACCCACGGCTACCCGTGCCAAGATTTGCGATAATATGTGTTATCTTCGGTATACGTATGCCCATAGGTACCCATGGGTTAGTTGAGGTTGTGTGAGATCCCGAATATCCAGAGTACACACTTGTAGCTAATACAGGCTGTGGTCTACTTAGTTTCACAGTGATGATGATATTTTCAGGCAAGCTGTATCGAAAACATCACTGTAGAGATTGGCATTGGTTACTTGATAGTTACTAGCCTTCCCCCATTGGATTGTGTGTGCATGGTTATGCGTTGATGCTACGTCCAAGATCTGGTTTACCCTGAAGCTGCCACCATCACAACGGTGGCACGGGCTAAAAGACATAAACTCAACTTGTAAATGTATCAAACAAACTGATGCAATTTACTGTTTCCTTAGTCCACTCAATGATGTGTCTCCGGAGAGCACGCTACCTTGACCGTTGGGCATCAGAATTCATGCCACTCGCAGCCCATCACTGCACCCAAACCCCCATCATGACCCAGGTAAAATACATGTGCAATGCCAGGCAAGGCATCCGAGACACAAATAACGTGTTGTGTTGGTTCTCCTCTCCTCTTGACCGAGAATGCAGCCCTCTTACCTTGCTGACGCCGAAACCAGGTGTGTCGGTGAAGTTCCGAACAATCGGCACGTCTGCGCGCATCCTTGAATGCCCTCAAGGTGGCATGTTGGGCACTCAAATATCAAACAGACAATTGCGGCTCGGGGAACGGGAGCCGACAAGTTGCAGATGGCAAAGACAAGGACAAGCCTAGGTGTGATGATGATGCTCTCTTTTGAGTATCATCCCACGTGTAAGCCAGGGACGTCATACTTTTTCAGCCTCATGCTCCCTTCTGTCCGGATATTGTACCATGATGGCACAACCACGAAACTGTCCTTTGTCTGTGTAACAACCCCTTTCCATTACTCCGACAGCCCAGACCACCACCACCACTTTGTGTCGTAGCGCATTCACATGAACGTCGGCACTTGGGACAAGCCACGGCGGCCAAGCTCCGAAACATCATCATACGAGAAAAGCACAGGCAGTGAAACCCTCCTGCTGTTGTTTCGAGAAGCATTCTCCCTTCACCTTGACCGACTGTTACGCGCCAAGGTGAGGCAAGGCAAGGCGGGAGTTTCCGCTTCGTCGAACCATGGTCTCCCCTGGTATGGTTGATCAATAGAGTCGAAAAAACTCCTTGTTGTTTAGGAAGAGTCGTTGCGCCCCCGGGTTTTCCCGGGGTTGTCGATTCTGGCACCATTTCGACGTCGGGTAATATCGGTGCTTGGACCTTGTTCCAGTATGGAGCCCTTATTTTCCGTGTCATTCAATTGCATCTCTTGAGGAGTCAAAAACGCAATCCCGATCTTTTTTGGGGTATTGCGGCCTTCTCGAACTCTGCAAGTGGATCTATGACTGTTCCTGTCCCGTCCCTCCAAGTCCATCTTTCCGGGACCGGGACCGGCACCGGGATGGACTACTGCTCAAGCATCATCTCGAACGAAACTGGGCTTGAACTTCCCCAGAATGAGGCGCAAAGAGCCTCAAGTGGACGCGGCCCCACGAACACCAACGACCGCCCGCCGCCGGCGCCGTGTTCGGGGGGCGTGAGTGATGTGTGTGTGAAGCGGGATGGGTGTGGCAAAGTGATGTAGCCGGGGCCGGCAAGAAGCCGACTGGCAACATCCATGGCAGAATATGCAAAGCCCCTGGCATCTTGAGGAACCCGGCCGAGTGTGTGCGTGCGTGCGTGCAAGGGAGGGCCTGTGCCTGTGCCTGCAACATCCGTTGTCGGCTGCGTAGTCGGCGGCTTGTCATGATATTGCTCCCAATGTGAGGCCATCGCGGGAATATTGGTGCGAAAAAAAGGGCGCGCATAATCAACCATCAAGGGCCAATTCATTGGCCGACACAATAAACACGGTAGACAGGGGAAACAAGATTTGATGTATACACTTTTTTTGTGGTATTGATAATGTTCCTACCAAAAAATGACCTTGCTCGATTTCCAACGCCTTGCTGTTCCTTGCTCGCTGTTAAAAGCTCCGAAGGTGTGTATCCAGCTATACAGAATAGAAAGAAATGGCGTTGATGCCAGCCAACAAGATACGGAGGTCCAAACCGTTCTCCGTGGGTCGGGCAAAACTTGCAAGTCCCGACTTGTCTTGTTCTCCCCTTTTCCTCCTCCTCCTGGTGGTGCCTATTACAGCCCTCAATATTAACGACCTCTGGCGGCGGCGGTGATGCCGTGGTGCCCTCGGCGGTTTCTCGAAGCGAAAGGGGAATCCAGCTGTGACTGGGAACCGTATCCCAAGTCCGCAGTACCCCTCGCAGTACCCCTCAATGGGGATGGTCTTTCGTACTCATCCCGATTAAAGCACCGTAAAGGTATGCCGTGGTGCGCCTGGTCACTCGGCCTTTCTCGTACACTACGCATTTGTCGTGCGGGAGATGTGCCCCAGGCAGGTTGGCTCCTCTGGTTGTCGTCATATTCTCTGTGTCATCGTAGATATAATTCGTTCGTCCGGTCCGTCCTGTTTCCACCTTCCACCCGTGATTCCTCGCTCTTCAACGCGGGGAAAACGAGCTTAGGAGAAGAGGGCGGCGCCGCCAGACTCGATGGCCTCAATCTCGGCGGCGTTCAGGGTCTTTCGGTGGAAGCGGGCGGGGAGCTCGGAGACGTCAAAGTAGACGCCGTCGGGGGCGTTGACGTTGCCGAGGGCAGAGCCGGCGCGGCCACCAACACCAGAGTTAGCGTGGATGGAGTTCTGAAGGGGGCCGTGCTGCTGGACGGCGTCGCGGTAGGAGCTGAAGCTGGTGTGGCGGGAGGCGGCGTTGCCGTTGCCGTAGCCGGACCAGGACTCGGGGAGCTTGCCAGCGGGAGAAGCAGGGTGAGGCTTGGGAGAGTGGTCGATGTTGGCTTTGAGAAGTGTTAGCCGAGGGTGAAGCTCGGAGGGGAAATGAGGGCGTTGGGAAAGCTGGAGTAAAACTCACCAGGAATGGTTCGGGGACCAAGGAACTTGATGAGAGGAGTGCGCTCGGCGTGGACAGCAGCCTGTCGAAGAGCTCGGGTAGCGGAGAACATGGTGATGGTTTGTGGTGGTGGAAGAAGCCGGGTGGTTCGGGAGATGGAGGTTGTCGAGAGCAAGGTGAGGTAGATAGCTTCAATCGGCGTGAATTAGACTGGACCTAGGCTGTGGACCAGAGGATTGCGTGATCAAGAGTCGACGATTGGGTTGAGTGTGTGAGAGAAGAAGAGAAAGAAGAGTTGTGAACAAAGTTTGTGGGAGAGGGAGAGATTTATTTGTATCTGAGGAATTTTCTGGCCAAGGTAACTTCCAGGTGGTCTGGTCCAGGTTGGTTCAAGTTGTACCGCGCCGAAGCGCTCTCGTCTCGCTCCATCACTCGGCGTGGAGAACTGCCTAGCGCTGCCTCGCTAGATTTCCACCAAGGATCCTCCAATGGAGCCAGCAGCGTCAGAGAGAAAAAAAAAGCCCTCGAACAACCTTTTCCAAAACAGGCCACAGCTGGCACACCCGTAGCCCGACTACCACGTTACCCACACGCCTTCAATGGCTTGGCTTGGACTTGGGCTGGATCTGGGCGTCGTCGAACTGCCCGGGACATGCATGGGTCGACGACACCCAAACTCCGCTCCCTCGCATTTGCCTTCCGGATTTCACAAGGGACATGGACATGGGGGTAGAACCTCGCTGTTGCCGTTGCTCTTGCACTCCTCTTTCGACGACATGTTGTCCACAATGTCGGCCTTCACGCTCCGGGGTCGTCGAGAAACTCTGTTGCACGAGTCGGTCCATCGAGCCGTTTCGCACTTGGGTTGCAGCCGGAGACGGGCGGGATGGCGTGGTGTCGTCTAGTTCACGGCGTTAGCGAGTGGACGCTACAGTCTGTTTACTAGGCAGCTACTGTAGCCTCGAGACAAGTTTCGCTTTGACACCAGAATTGTCTGTTCATCGACATGTGTCAACCATGGATAACTCGTACAGACATTGATTCATCACACAGAAACCGTTGACCAAGACAAGACCATCATTCACAGAACCGACCCTGTTTCATCGGTTCAGGTCGGCTTCCTCACCCGAACCGAACATCGGACCAAAACC
>SSHR01004314.1:0-10291 GCA_006518225.1 Fusarium neocosmosporiellum | reverse complement strand
GCCCCGAGCCCCCGGAAACGCCTTACGTACATTCAACGACAACAAAATCAAAACACGATGCCTGCGCCTTGTGCCTTGCGCCTAATCACTATGCTTGTACCCGGGCGCGTACCATCCGTCCATCTGCGCCTATCCCAGCAGCTTTCTCTTTCATTTCGCATCCCGGCTCACGGCCTCGTCTTGCCGCCCGGGTCGACAGATCCCTCTCTGCCAGTCACTTTGTCCACCTCCACAATTGCTTATATCCGTATAGTAATACCACAGAAAGAAAGATCAAACAAGGGGTAGCTCGACACGGACGAGGAGAGCGAGATCCCCCTCCCCATCGCCAATCTCACCGTCATTACTTTCTTCTCCCACACGTCCTTCTTCCCAACCTCGTTACCAGATGGCTGCTTGGTCGGCGTCGAAGCGAGATAATTCGCGGCCCGCGTCCTCCAGGTCCTTCTTGGCCTTCATACGCATGTAAAAGATAGGGCAATCTTTGCTGCTGCAGATAACCTCGCAGTGCATACTGCCCTGGCAGCGCTGGCACTGGGTCCACAGTCGCCCAAAGCGCACCTCGAGGTCCGAAACTCGATCCAGCGTCTTCTTGTAGAGTTCTCCCACGCGAGGCGCGCAGTTGGCGCACACCGCTCCCTGAGCCTCCTCTTTGCCTGTCAGAGGTTTCTTGCAACCCATACAGGTCTGCGTCTTCTTTGCAAACTTCATGAGGCCACCGACCGTGGGAGCCGCAACCGAGATGGTGCGCGTATGGTCTCCCGTCAGAAGCGAGCGTGCCTTAGTCTCCCCGAGGATCGGCTCGAAGATACGGCCCAGTGGCTTGGCCAGTTGGTTGTCCAAATAGTAGCGCGTATCTATCGGCACATTGTGTTCCAGCACGTAGATGGGGTCCTCCGATTTCTCGAAGTTCTTGGCGCCGGCGGCGCCTCGGACCATGACGTAGGCCACTCGGTCGCCGAGTCCCGGGGCCGAGCCCGCGTCGCGCTTCTTCATGCGCTGAGCCAGCTCGACGTGGGCCTGTTTTGCTGCATAATCGTCTTTTGTGAGCGCTTTGGTAATGACCAATTTCGACATGTCGACTTTATTTTGCAGCAGATCCGCAATCGTCTCCTTGACATATCTAGATTATCTCTTCGTTAGCATCCCGCTTTCGCCCCGCACTGTTTGATATCTCCATGATAACCTTGAACCATCTCGGAGCCCAGATCGGAGGAGGGGGAGGGGGACAACTTACTCTTGTGCGCCCTGCACGTCCTGGTCGATCAGAATCATTCGTAGGACCTTCTCAATCACCGTCTGCACCAGCAGACAGTTGTCACGTCGGACAGTCTCGATACCCTTCGTGTCCATCTTGTCGTACTTCTCCGGCTTCGTCCAGTACAGGCCTGCATAACGCTTCTTGTTGATGAGCAGGTATGGGAAGTACACCTTTTCGAACTCAAGCTTGATGGGCTTCACAAACTTGTCCGACACGTATTTCGACGCCTCCTCACCGAGCTTCATGGCTTCCTTCAGGTCCTTGGTGCCGAACTTGATCATGACCGAATCAGTATCACCGTAAATAACCTGAGCGTCGTGCGAGTAACCATTGGCGATGTTGTATCGGTTTTCCACCTCTTCCTTGGTCTTCTCAATCATCTTGCGGCCAAAACTCGTCGTGCTACTGGCAATCTCCAGACAGGGGAGCTTTCCTGTTGTCGCACCTGTCAAGCCGTACACACTGTTTGCACTGATCTTCAGAGCCAGCTGCCGACCGTTCAACACAGCCTTCTTGAAGGGATCCTTCTCAACCGCCAATTCGCGCTTGGCCTGCTTTCGGGCAGCAAGCAATTCCTCAAGAATTTGCGCCAGCAAACCCTTGCGTTGCTTCACCGTCACAAAGGTGTCGCCGTTTGGCGTGACGATGTAGTCCTCGTCCTTCTTGAGACCAAACGCTTCGATCGCCTTCTTGCTCACCAAGGTAGTATAGCAAAGGTTGTGAGCTTGCATGATACTGGGATACAGAGAAGCGAAATCCAGGGTGGCAATTGGAACGTCGTAATAGCCTCTCGTGGGTTCGATAACTGTGGCTCCTTCGTACTGCTCATCAGACGCTTCGGACTTGAGGTTGGGAATGACGAGCTTCTGCTCCAGAGCTTTTCGGAATAGCTGGCTGATGAACTTGATTTGTTGACCTCGGGACAGCAAGAAGTTGAACGGCACACCCGTGACTCTCGCCATTTCGGTATAGTTTTCCAGACACGAGAGTTTGTCCATCAACCTTTGTGGGAGATAGGCATCCTTCAAGCAGTACAGCGCCAGACGCCGTCTCGATTCGGGGGTACCGTTGAAGAGCTCTGTAATCATGGTGTGGTGGACATCCTCCTTCTGCTCGCCCAGGAAATTGGCGCACACCGAGTTCAAGGTGTAACTTCGGAGATGGTGATCTCGCTGAATCAGCTGCAACATGTCCAGCTGCAGTCGACCGTTGGTGTTGGTGGCTTTGGTGTCTCTGTTGCCCATTTGCTTGCTCGAGAAGTTGGTTTCCTTGGACTTGGACGCCACGCTCGGGATTCGTGTCCAGTATTCAAAGCCGCTGACCTTGAGATGTCTTGCTCGATCCAGAAGGTAGGGGAAATCGAAGTTCGAAATGTTGTAGCCGGTAATGATATCGGGGTCAGTCGTGATGAGGAACTTTTGCCATTCGCTGAGCATCTTCTCCTCCTTCTCAAACTCGAGAATCTGAGTTGCTACAATGGAACTCGTTTCTTGGAGACAAAACACGTTTCGAACGAAGGGCTTCTTCTCTCCGTATTTTGTTACAATATTGGCGATCTGGATCACGGGGTCGTGGTTTGCTTCCGGGAAGATCCCCTTACGGCCAGCACACTCAATATCGAAGGATAGGATTCGCAGGGGAGCCATCTTGGACCATTCACCGACCGGCTCGTGGGCGATGAGATCGAGATAGCTCACTTCAGCCTCGATCTGACAGTTCGATTGACAAAGGTTCTCGGGAAGGAGCTTGAAGGTCTTTGCCGGGGCTTCCACCCAAGACATTCCTCGGACCTGCTGGAGCATCAGTATGTGTTTGTCGTCAATGTTGTGTGTCCGCTTACCTTGCAATCAACCATAAATCGCAGCACATATTGGATGTTATCGAATGTCTGGATCTCGCCATCGTTCTTCCACATGCGCTTCCAGTTTGCATTGCCATGCTGGATGGTTGATCGAACCTTGTTAATGAACTTGGGATCCGTCACCGTGACCTTGAGGTATGGCTTGGACTGGTTGCCCTGGAATCCGTAAATGTTCTCTCTCATGGCAAAGGCGACCGAATGGATGGTCGGCTGGTGCTGAGCCACCTGTGTCTCCAAATACGCCTTGAAGGCGGCACAATCTTGCGGTTGGAAGTTAACAGGGGCAGGGACGTAGAGGTAGTGCTTGAAATCGGTGACATGCAGCAATACTGAGTTGCCTGCTTCGTTGACACCAAAGAGCTTAACTGTAGCCCTTCCGCCGTGCAATGTTCCCTCTTCAGCCTCGATGGACTGGAAACAAAGGCTGTCTCGCTCGGGCTCGAAGTCGACGACAGGCGGTCGCTCCCATGCCTGATCTTTTTCTGTGTTGTTCTTTTTCCGGTCTGACAAGTCCTGGCTCAACTTCTCGAGAACTTCAGACTCGAACGCACTCTTTGGCTGGCTGGAGTTCATTTTCGATCGGGGGTCGTTCTGCGAGCTGGGGGCTCGGGCGGCGGCCGGCGAGGACGTGAAGGCATCGACCTTGCGCTTCTTGATAGATGAAGGAGAAGATGGGATGTTCTGGCGAGTGAGGGTCTCACCCAGCACCCGCTTCTGGGGAAGGACAGCGCTTGCCATGGCGGCAACGGTGATGAACGGTATCAAAGGGGGAGAAAGCAAAAGTGAAGAAAAAGGATGGCAAAGAAAGGGGAAATGGATTCAGTGTTCACGGCTTCATCAAAATCGGGTACGGTAGAGAGTGATTGATGTTCCCGAGATTTGGTCCCTCGTCTTTGTTGACGTTGAGCGTTGGACGGGGCAATGCAGTTTCTGGGTTTGAAATCGACGACACGACTTTAATTGATTACGAGCTCCCAGACCGCGTCAACGCGACTGCCAAAGGGCGTGACGTGACTTGCCCCATCCTGGGTCGTGTCGACAACTTCACGTGACCTGGCGTTTTGTTGAAGCCTGAGGTGTGAATCTTGCCTGAGACCCTGGTGAGGCATCAATCTTGGGGAGCCCCATTAGAATCTGGGGTAACTCAAATAGGACGACGACAAGACTTCCAAGAGGTGATATTGAAGGGATCAAGATGAACATTTGACTTCGATTTCTCGATAGAATTACAGAACTATTCAAAATTCACCTACCTACTCGGGGCATGGCTCAAACCCCTCACCGCACATTACCAACCACAGAAACCCAGCAAGCCACTTTTATGTGTCCAAGATCACGCATTTGTCCTCATCACACACCTGCACGCAAGGGTCAGCTCCATCGTGTCACGGTCAGAACTTCAATGCCAGATCTCTTCGTTGAAAACAAAAGAAACAAGATATTCAGACATCCATTCTAGAAGCATCCGTCATCCCTCTCGGGATGTTCAGCTAAGCCATGCATAAAAAAGGATTCATCATGAAATAACGAAACGTTGAAATAACAGAGATCCAGACTTACTTGTCGACGAGTAGCATATCAAAGAACAGAGATGGACATCGTAGTAACTCGGCTGCTCTAGAAGCAGACTGCAGAGATGAGAGAATCACGGACAAATGGACATAAAATAGGAGGCAAGAAACGCCATTTATACTACCGCCAAGTAACTAGATATTAATGTAGAGTGACTCTTTAGTCATACAGCCAACAGCCTGCGGGGTATCGCATGACATTTGCGTCGTGTTTGTTGAGCCCGGCGAGGGCCAAGAGCTGCATTCTCATGTAATGAAATCCCCAACCCATGTCCCATATCCATGTCGACACCCGAGCGGGCTGAGAAAGTACCTGATCCTTCTTCCTACCCACTACCGGTCGACTGGACGACGGTAGCTCGACCCCAAACACCATCCCGAAAACCACCGATCAATGTGACTGGTTGCGTCCCCTGAACTGTACGAATCATGACTTCGTAAAACAAACTCGAAAATAAGAGCTGGCCTCGTCTGAGATTCTGACAGCTCCCTCAAAAGTAAACTGCAATGACAACGCCGATGCTGTGCAATGCGTGATATTCATTCCTTTGTCGATAGTTCAGCCAGCACGCCTTTGACCAAAACTTTCTATAAACTGCATCCAAATAGGTAATGAATGGGTGCTGAGAATGCGATGCGTGCAGATCCAGCGCTCTAACAACTTATTTCGGGTTATCGTATGTTCCCACCTCACACCAGTCCTTGACGGGCTGCACAAAATTAGCAAATGAAGCGTCTTTAATCGGATAGAACTGCAACTTACCAGGCAGTTGATGTACTTGCACCACTTGCAAACCTCGTGGCTGGTGTAAAATTGGTTGAGGAGAACGATGAAAACGACGATGATCATGACCAGAAATCCAGCACGAATCAGCCACCAAGCCCACCAAAGAGGCTTTCGTCCCTTGAAGAAACCGACAGGGTTCTTAAAGAAGGGGGGCGGCGTCTCGCCGGTGCTGGGTGACACTGCTGAGTAGGAAAGCTCCTGGCCTATCCGTCTTCGCAGTGAGTTGGGAGAATGAAGAACACAGACGCCGAGGGAGAGACCCATCAAGAAACCACCAATATGAGCAAAGTTGTCCAGACCAGGCAAAAGTCCCAAAACAAAAGCGATCGCCATGTCGAGGAAGATGAAAAGGAGATCCTTGACCGGGCTCTTCCTGTCCTTCCAAGAGTAAAGAAGATCGAGAAGGGTCAAGGCAATAATGCCAAAGATGGCGCCAGAAGCACCCATAGACGCGTAGCCGGGTGGTGCGTAGTTTCCCCCCATGATGTTGCCAAAGATTCCAGCACTGATGTAGACCAGCAAGAATCGAACAGGTCCAATAGCCCTCTCCATATCCTTTCCGATGGTGAGCTGTACCAGGAGGTTGAAGAGAATATGCACCAGACCAGCATGGAGGAAGATAGAGGTGATGAATCGGAACCACTGGTTTGGCTGTGGGCTCTGATTGATGTCACCATTAAACTTGGGGTTCGGGACAGTTCCACCAAAGCCGCAAACTGTCTTGAGAGAGCAGAGAGTGTCGTTCTTAGTGGCGTTCGGGCACATGAAAACGACAGGATCTTGCAGGCCGTTCACGGTTTTGACCATGTCTCGATTTTGGATGCCCTTGACGTTGTGCATACAGGGGGCAAATCGAGCGCCCATGTTGATGAGGACTGGAGACGAGGGACCGATGAAGATGTTGAACTCGGGCTTGGTTGCAATGGGAGACCCGGTTAGTACACCTGCAACTGTTTAGTCAAGAATCACAACGCGTGAAAGGTTACGGGCACCTACCGTTTCTGGCGATGCAGGCGATGAAGACTGCAATCTGGACCACAGAAAAGGTGTAGACGACCCAAGGAATTCTCTTGCTGTTTGCGCCCAGCATGCCCAGCTCGCCTAGGCGAACCTTGCCCTTCTTGTTCTTTCTGTTCCGTCCAGGGGCATCATAGATGTGATCGTTCATCTCAGCATCGACATCCTTTCCAGGTCGATCTTGGAGCGGGATGGCCTCCTGTCCATGTCCATGAGCCGGGTCGGGTCCGCCGTGATAACTCGTATCCTGATAGAAGCCATTCTGGCCAATGTCGCCTGTGCTAGAGGAAGGCGTTGGTCTCGAGTTTGTGTTCATCGGATAGGCGTTGTCGTCAAAGACGGTGTCAAATGGAGACTGCTCTGTTTGACCTTGGCCTTGGGGACGTGAGCTCGAGCTTTGCCCAGGAGCAGCGTACGCGCCCGCCGGTGAGTACGATATATCGCTGGGTGAGTAGGGGGCCGGTTTCGCGGTAGGGACGTGAGCTGCGGATTCGGCAGGGTAAATTGAAGTATCGGGTGGTGCCGAGTACGCGGCCTGGTACGGCGGTGCTGGTGTCGACCCAGGTGAAGGAGTATCGTGGGATTGGTAGTAAGGTGATGAGTTTGAGTCGGCGCCGTAGGGAGGCTGTGGACGGCCGCCTTGATTGTAGTATTCCTGAGCGGCCATGGTGATGAAGAAGTGATCGGGGGACAGATACGAAGGTGCGTAGTCGAGAAGTCAGCCGCTAGGCGGCAAAGAAAGGAGACGGCTGCCACAAGCGGTTTCAGAGTAGGTCCAGAGCTGGGGCCAAGATGACGTCGCTAAGGAGGTTGGCGTCTCGCGGCGCGTCGATGAAGTCGATCAAGATATCAAAAATACTCAGAGACTTTTGGCAAGTTGAATGCTGAAAAAAGTTGAATGAGAAGGAAAAAATCCGAAGCTTGGTGGCTGGATCTATTGAAGGCACTCTTCCAAGGGTACGCTGGCACGTAGCGCGCTATGTCGGGTTGTGGAGCTGGATTGCGTGGAGGCGCAGACCCCAAACCAAGGCAGCTCAGGGTCTGTCTGAGGGTTCTGATTCGACAGATCGGCGCTGACAAGCGTTAGAATAGCGGGCCAAGGGACGTTTTGGATGGATGGAGCCGTTGCACGTTCTGCAGTCGCAAACGAGAGATGTTCCAAGAAAAACGAGTGTGTTGATGGTGGGAGAAAGAGGGAGAGGGGAAACGAGAGGGATAAACAATGGATGTGGTCGCTGCGGTGCACCTTAGGTAACCGCCCTTCTTTATTCCCAACACACACATCAACACCGACAAAGCAGAGCTACATCAACTGGGCTGTTTGTGCCATGACGAAACAACTCACGGCGCAGTGCAGTGACGTACAGTGCCGGGGCTGTGCTGACAGGATGGAGCCCAGAACCCGTCCAGCTGCGCTGGAACCCTTGTAGCCAAGACGATCGCCCGGGACTGTAGTCGCCTGTAGGGCATTCTCAGGTCTGTTGAGCCTCTCATGACACTTCCCTAGTGCACCATGTTCCTGATTTAGAACAGCAGCTGTGTCTTGGTCATCCCGTGGCGATGATGAACAGCCTCGGGTTCCGTGACTTAAGCCTTGCATTTTGCTCTGCTTTGCTTCGCTTTGCGCTTTGATCATGATGAGGGTTCGAGTCACGGGCAGTAAACTCGCTTCAGCCACGGTAGTTCCAACTGCTTTGGGAGTTCAATAGACGAGAGGGCATCAAATAAATACCCCTTGATAAAGTTGCTCACGGAGTTTGAGTGCGTATGCAGGCAGCACCATACGCTGCATTACACCTCCTCGTCCCGCGACCATCGTGTTTCATGTTGGCGGTGAACTAACCAACAGCTTCAAATTTGACTTCTCGTCGTGCTGATTTCTCATCACATAACAGCCTAGCAGAATTGGGCTCTGGCTTCTTCTCGATCGCAGGCTATTCATTTTGCAAATGGCGCTAATAGGCGTCTCGGTGGCTGAGGTGAAGCTAACGCTCAAAGCCAGCCACAATCTGGTGACGAATACTACCCCGTATTCCATGCCCCCAGTGGAACCTCGCGGACATTTTGCCCTTGGGTGCCGTTGTAACCGCCCTTTAGGCTTGGATCAGACCTTGGCATTTCTTATGGCGAGGGATAATCATGGACGAGCTAAGTGATATTCTTCTCGGGCATCGAACGTGCTATGCTGCACTGTCAGCAGCTCCCTTGGCGTGCTCTGTAGCTCATCTCGCTCATAAGCGGGCAGTATATCCAAGTTCCATTCCTGCGTCCGAAACCGTCCGATGCGGTGTGTATTCCCGCAGCTCGCAGCATAGCTGATGCTATCTCATGAGAAGGTGAGGTGAGTTGAGCCTGTTTGGGCGCCCAGTGTCAGAAATCACACTTCAGCATATGGGTGAGTGGTGATACCAGGAATTGATGTTGGGTACGGAGTACACGAACTTGGATATATAGCATACCCATGAACATATCCTCGGCGGATTCTTTTCATTTTCCAAACGTTATATGACAGCACTCTTCAAGTAGGACAGAACAATCTTCGAACGAGATTCCTACACCGTCCTCATTTCCTAGCCAGGGTCGAAGCTAGAATCCCCTTCAAGCATTGCTGCTGTAGAGCCTTTTCTGAACTATTCATTTAATTCCAATGCCAGTGTATAAGCCACGAACATATATCAAATGCCAAGTTAGGGTGCTATAATACAAGCCATGTATTTCGTACATAGTCGATGGTTCTCTGGGTATGTTCCTAAATCTCTCATTGTCGCGTATTCCAAAATCTGGCCTTTGTTGCCCTTTTTTACTTCATTGTCGTGATATAGTACAGGTGGCTTTTGTACACAGGACATCTTTCGATGCCGTCTCCCTTCAAAATCGTGGATGCTCACGCCATCACTTCTTCTCTGTCGGCGAGACGTCGTCGCTCGAACTCGTCTCGCCGTCCTGCTTCTTGGCACCCTTTCCCCAGTTGCCGCTCCAGACGTCCGCAACCTGCTCCATGATGATATCGCCGATGCCCTTACCCTCCTCGAACTTCTGTCGGTGCTCCTCTGCCCGCTTTTCCCTCCAGTCCTTATCCTCGCCTCCCATCCACACGTCGTTGAGCTTCTTGGCCACGCCTGTCTTCTCCTCTTCCTGCGCCTGTTCCTGCTTGCGCTTCTCCGCCGCTTCTCGCTCGCGGTGCTCTCGGAGGAGCTGTTGTGTGCGCTTTGCGCCCTCGGGCAGGTCGGTTCCGACGAGTGAGCCCATGCGGCCGCCGAAGCGAGAGTAGATTGATGAGCCAGTATACTCGTAGACGAGCTGATTCGAGGCGATGGAGAAGGCACCGGCGAGGATCATGAACCGAAAGTCCATCTTTCGCGGCGGGAGAAGCATGGCGAGGGGTGCGACGATGACTCCGGCGATAGCAGAGTTGTGGATGAATTCGTTGCGCGGGGGCAGCGGGGGCTGCTCTTGAGTCTGATCTTGCGACATGGTGGGAAAATCAGTCGAATTCGGTATCGTTGGTATCTGTGAGTCGAATTGAGCTTGGACAGCTCGTCTAGCGATGATCGGAGTGAAAAGATTGACGTCTATTCACGTTGTCGCAGTCTCGATTTGGGGTTGAAGATGCGTCGATTGGCAATGCCGGACAACTTTTTTTGCGGGTCAGTGTCACCTGGTTGGTCAGGGCATCGATCTGAAGATACTTCTAGTCTCTGTCATCTTTGGTGCGGCCAGGAGTACTGTTCTACCTCTAGGGTAGCCGAGTTGCTCTCCGCTAGGTACATCGTTGTTCACCTTTTGTCATATAG
>SSHR01004306.1:0-13126 GCA_006518225.1 Fusarium neocosmosporiellum | reverse complement strand
CCCCTTGGCAGTGGGTCAGCTTCAAAAGCTTGTCCTGACTACCCTTGGACGCCCTCGTCTCACCCCCTCTAGGCCGACCCCCCCGTCCCCTTCCCTTGGCTGCTCCCTCACACCCCTCCTACTGTGCCGTCCTCCGTGCTTCTCCACACGGCCGGCCATGCTCGTCGCCGAGTTATCCACCACGGTTTTTGCGCCTCCAAGTCTCTGGTTCCCTTTTCTGACTTGCCTTTGCAACCTTATCTTGCTCTGTGGCCCCTCCCTGCTTCCGCTTCCCGTCTTGTCCGAGGCCACGGTTCATCAAACCCTGCCGACCCGTTTCTGACCTCTCGAAAGGCTTGCTTCTTTCTTCGTCTCTCCTCAACTTGACTCTCGCCTCTTGCAGCACTCTCCCCGTTCCACTACATGCTTCGACGACAAACGCACGCAACCGCCCGACTGCTGCATCTTTTCCACAGACAGGTACGTTTGCTCGTCTCCCGTCTCAGATCTCGTGTCTTCCTTGGCTATGACACTCGGTGCTTCCGGCGCAATACCTCCAAGGTGAGGTGGTTTGGTGCATGGATCAAGTGTCCTGGATTCACCCGTGGGACCGTCGTGCTTCGTTCGGTCAATCCACTCTGGATGAGAGCCGCAATCGTCCCTCGGCCTGGATTGGATCCCCTCTGCTCGGCTTGAGTGAGTTGCGCAACGAGAGTACCGCAGGTCCCGGGAGCTGATTGCCTCGAGCCTGTTGGGTGGTTCTTACGAGGTCATGATGCACATCGCCAAGCGGCAACACTCAATCTCAGGGAAATTTTAGTCGAGTGGATCCCCCCACTGAATCGGCTCCGACGGCATTCTCCCGCCAGGGAATCGAGGCTCTGACCCCTGGATGTGGACTTGGGTGTGTCACTCTGCCGTTATATGCGCTGGCTTGCCGCCCATTGCCTGTTTGTATCAGCATTATATATCATGACTGGTGCTCGCGTTGCCTCTTGTCCCCGGCCCCTTGCCCTTTTTGCTCTCTATTCATCTGTTTCTTGGCAATCCTTCAACATTGCTTCAGTCACCTGTCGCATTCACATCAACTGACATAGCATCCACTTAGTCTCGCCACTATCTATTCGGCAAACCCGACCACCATCACTAGAGGTCATTACATTGCCACTATTGCTAGAACCTCTCTGGAACCCTAAGCTGCCATCGCCGCCAAGGAACTGAACAACGAGCCCGCTACTAGAGGTGGATACGTGGGCATAGTTCCGCACCTCCTTTGGCCCTTGTGGATCACGCCTCAATTTGCATAATCACATACGCCTTGGCCCGTTTAGATCTGGTGGGGCGCCGCGTGGAATCTAGAGCTTGGTTCTCACGAAGCCCTTCTTTATAAGGACGCTGAGAACCTACTAAGGCCCTGGATCCGTCTACTCAATTATCTCAACCTACCGCCCTCGCGCGGATACTTCAACTACTTCACAACGTTACACACGATCACAATGGAGACGTACCACGGCTACGTGCGGACCCCCGCCGACGCTATCCGGCTGTTTGAAGCCTGTCGATTAGGCATTCTTCCCCGTGTGCAACGACGACTGTCCGAGAAGGAGAGGCAGTCGATTCGATCTGGCTCTGTTTTCGTCTGGGATGAGCGGGAAGCTGGCATGAGACGATGGACCGATGGCAAGTCGTGGAGTGCAAGCCGTGTGTCGGGGAGCTTCCTGACTTACCGTGAGATGGAGGGCAAGCGAGGTGGTGGTTTCTCTGCTGGCCGACGAGGCGCTGGCAAGACTCCCGACTCTGGACGCGGTAGTGACGAGGACCAGGATGATGGAGAGCCCGAGGGATACCGATACAAGGCCGATGGACTTATGAAGCAATCGTTCAGCATCACCACCTCAAACGGACAACACCTTCACCTCATCTCATACTACTCCCGCCCTCAGCCTGGCCAGCCCGAGCTGCAGCAACCGACCAACGACCCGGCACTTCGAGGCATCGTTCCTCTCAAGGGCATGTACCCCGAGTCTAGCATGGGCGAGACCAACAGCACACCCGCTCTCACCCGCGCTCCTATGCAGCAACCTCCATTCATGGTCGCTCCTCAGCACCCTCAACAGCCCTATGCTCCGTACGGTCAGCCTGGCTATGGATGGCCTCCTTCACCTGTCGCCACTCCCCCCTACGGTCATTACGTTGCTCCGTACCCCCCCAACGGACACCATCAAGTGCCGCCGCCTCACGTCACTCAGTCGGCTCTCCCTGCTCCGCAATACGCCCAGGCTCCCGTCTATGAGCAGCGCACCACTCTTCCTCCTCCCCATACCTCCAAGCCCGCCTACCCGCAGAACCCTTCGCCCCACTACACGCATACCGCCCTTCCTCGAGCCCACGACTCACCACGGGAGCAGCATCTCCAGGCAACCGCCCAGAGCGCCATGGTCGATCCCCGTGTGAATGGATCTGCCCGCACACACCAGGTTGCACTCCCAGGTCTGGGTGCCGTTACAAACGGACCCCCCGGATCCTCGCTCGCAGCAATGAGCACTCCTCCCAACCGGGCACTGAGCGTCAGTCCACCGAGAAGCTCGCATTCGGAAGCCCCCATCCCTTCAACAAACAAGGCAAGCCTGTCGGCGCTTCTGCATCCTACGCCAGCTGCCAGCGAGGCTGGTAGCGCCAAGCCCGGCAGTGCAAGCAGCAGCCCTCGAGCGACTGGGTCGTGTGGGCTGGAGAAGGGTGGCGTCAGCGAGGACGCAAGGGCCTTGAGAATGCTGGACCGCAAGTTTTGCATCTAGAGAAATGACGGAGCTTCACGACGGGGCAGCCAGTACACTGGGAGAGATTTTTGAAGATCTGAACCCAAGGAAGGGTATCATAGTGACACGATGTGTCTAGGCGAACCGGGCATAGGGATTGGTTTTGTTTTTGTTGGCGTTTCGCCATATGCATTGTAACGGCGTCTTGATTTTCTACAGGCCAGCAGCCAAGGGGCTTGCTGCGGATACATTCAGCGGGTATTCATCACGACTGGCGATCGGAAGGGGGCTGATTTGGTGTTTACGGGCCATGTAACAGACGATCATGGCTGTCATGTCTTCACACAATGGTATTGTACATAGTTATCTAGCAATGCCAAGAACGTATGGACGAATTGTCCACAATGTCGAATTTTGGTTTACACGTAGCGTGAGGTTATGCACAAGGTTCCCATTAACCTTCACTGAGTACCGAAGCGCGTGGACAAGGCGTTCGTATAAGTTAGAGGTGGTACCGACGGTAAGGTTAACCGTTGTTGTCGTATTCGATAGGCAGTCTGGCAAGGGATCAGATGCTTGACGTATCCTTTTAGCCTACGGATATACGCAAAGGAATAACTAGAGGAGACTCTCTAAAGCCTCTATTGCGACCTGTGGCTTCTAGCCTACGTTAATCATTTCTCTCCCCGTAGGAATACAATAACACGCAACACATGCTGATGAGACTGCCGATAGAGTGTAGCCGCTCTCGCATAGCCATCCGAAACAGATATACAGCCCATCTGCAGCGCGCATTCGCATCCGCAGCACGCCCGCATTCCCGGTTATCCGTGCCTCACCACTCAGCGCGGAGCGGCGACCTAGACCGGGGCCGCGTCATCGTCGCCCATCATGCCGAGATGCCGGCCGGGGGTGTGTACATGATAGGCAGCGGGTTAAAGAAAAAAAGGGGGGGAGCGGTTGTTGAAATGTCGTCAGCGCGATGCGTATTCAATGTCTAGGCTTCAGGATGAGGTTATTTTGGGAATGTTGATCTTGAGCGTTTTGAAACTTGGCGGGGTGGGTAGGTTACGTGTTGTGGTGAGGCTGGCTGATGAGGCTTTGAGGCAGAATATAAGTTCGGATGGGTTGAGTGAAATGGGAATGTCTTGCGGCGTGGCATTTACTTAATGGACTTGTTTTATTGCCAAGGGCGACTGAGGCTATTCACAGGCAACTCCTTGCATGTGGTCGTTCTGGGCTAGAGAGTTGCGGCTGAACGTATCAGTGGCAGCCATCCTAGGGTGAGAATAAAGTATGGAAAACATGAGTCGAATTTCTACATGGCCCTGTGTTCCAACATGCCTTTGGGTGGAAACTCTTGATGCAAATCGATGGTTCCTTTTCAGTGAAACTCTTGATGCACGATAGAGGGACTGGGTAGCTTCCTATCTAGGCATTATCGAGCGATGTTTGGACATGCAAAAACCAGGTCGCCTAAGGAGATAAAAAGTAATTGAACAATTTGCATCGATACTCTAGAAACAGTTCGACATTAAATTCAACAATCTGGGTGATGAATTGCCCGTGATGGATGAGGTGTTGTTGACTGTCGCGTGTAAGTCGGGGAATAAATCTTCCGGCACCGCGATTTGACAGCTTTGGCGCGCTTCACCAAGGCAAGGATCGGGAAGCTCTCCACGCGACGACTTTAGCTATTGTCATTTTCCTTTGTTGGCCGGCATCGACGAAACCAACAATGTTGATTCGATAGTCGCGATCCAACTCATCTTGAAATTCCTTCTTTTCTCTTGACTGGGCAAACATCATGCTGTGGTGATCAATCTAAACATTGACATCCTCCCTTTGATGACTTTTGCGCCGCGCCCACCATGTTCACCTTTTGCCCCCTCCAGGGCGCCCTCTCCGAGTCGCTCGCCTCGCAGTCCCTTCTTGAGCTCGATGGAGGCGTGAAAGTGCTGGTCGACCTGGGATGGGACGAATCATTTGACGTTGGCAAACTCAAGGAGATTGAGAAGTAGGTGCTGCCGCGCATGCCTTTGCGATGTCAAGATGGCTAACAAGATGTGCATCCAGACAAGTTACGACTCTCTCGCTCATTCTCGTTACACATGCGACTGCATCTCATCTCGCTGCCTACGCACACTGCTGCAAGAATATCCCACAGTTCACGCGCATTCCCGTATATGCGACACGGCCCGTCATCGATCTTGGCCGCACCCTTATTCAAGACCTTTACAACTCGAGCCCTGCGGCAGCGACTACGATCCATCAAAGTTCGCTATCCGAGACTGCCTACTCGTTCGCTCAGACCGCTACGGCAGCGCAAACCCTCCTTCTTCAGTCCCCGACCAACGAAGATATTGCACGATACTTTTCTCTAATCCAACCGCTTAAATACTCGCAGCCACACCAACCTCTTCCTTCACCCTTCTCGCCGCCGCTAAATGGCTTGACGATTACTGCATACAACTCTGGACATACTCTCGGTGGTACAATATGGCATATCCAGCATGGCCTGGAGTCGATCGTGTACGCGGTGGACTGGAACCAAGCACGCGAGAATGTGTTTGCCGGTGCAGCTTGGCTTGGAGGCGCTGGAGGCGGCGGTGCTGAGGTCATTGAGCAGCTACGGAAGCCCACGGCGCTGATCTGCAGCAGCCGTGGCGCCGACAGGACTGCCCAGGCTGGTGGTCGTGTCAAGCGAGACGAGCAGTTGATTGATACGATCAAGGCATGCGTGACGCGAGGAGGCACAGTTCTCATCCCTGTGGACTCAAGTGCCAGAGTTCTAGAACTATCATACCTACTGGAACATGCGTGGCGGACAGACGCAGCCTCTGAGGATGGCGTGCTCAAGGCAGCCAAGCTATATCTGGCTGGCCGCAACATGTCGAGCACAATGCGATACGCGCGAAGTATGCTTGAGTGGATGGACGACAGCATCGTCCAGGAATTCGAGGCCTTTGCCGAGGGTCAGAGGAAGGTAAACGGCACGGGCGACAAGAAGGAGGGAGGTCCGTTCGACTTCAAATACCTACGGCTACTCGAGCGAAAGGCACAGATTACGCGACTACTGAGCCGCGGCATCAATAACGTCGAGACGGAGGGGCGTGTGATTCTGGCGAGCGACAGCAGCATTGAGTGGGGATTCTCTAAAGACCTGATCAAGGGACTGGCTAGAGACTCAAGGAACTTGGTCATCCTGACAGATAAGCCAGGCCTATCAAAAGACGACAAACCGTCCATTGCGAGGACGCTCTGGGACTGGTGGAAGGAGCGCAAGGACGGCGTGTCGGTGGAGCAGACCAGCAGCGGAGACAACATCGAGCTTGTTTACGCCGGTGGACGAGAGCTGGAGATTCGTGAGGCTCAGCGTCAGGCGCTGGAAGGTGACGAGTTGGCAGTCTACCAACAATGGCTGGCGACTCAGAGACAACTCCAGGCGACACAACAAAGCGGTGGCGCGGCCGGGCTTGAGGCGTCAGCCGACGTCGTTGACGATGCCTCGTCGGAATCATCATCTGACTCTGAAGATGAGGATGGTGAGCAGCAAGGCAAGGCACTCAATGTCTCGACGACAATCGGACAAGCTGGCCGGAAGAACGTTGTTCTCAAGGATGAAGACCTTGGAATCAACGTGCTCATCAAGAAGAAGGGCGTTCACGATTTTGACTCGCGAGGAAAGAAGGGCAGAGAGCGGACGTTCCCTATTGCGATCCGCAGGAAGCGCCATGACGATTTCGGAGAGCTTATTCGACCCGAGGACTATCTTCGCGCTGAGGAGAAGGAAGAGGATGGTCAAGATAACGCCAACATGGAGGCCACAGATGATAAGCTCGGCAAGAAGCGCAGATGGGACGATGTGGCCAAGAACGGAGCCGGAGCCAACAAGCGGCAACAGACGACGAGGGCTGGTTCCGTTGATGATGCTGAAGCTGGCGCTGGAGGCGACGGCTTCGTGCCCGACGAGCTCGACAATGTGGAGGATATCGAACCTGATGAGCCGACAGGGCCATGCAAGCTCTCATATCAGACCGAGACTGTCACAGCCAACCTACGCATCGCGTATGTCGACTTCAGCGGCCTGCACGACAAGCGCAGTCTCAACATGCTGATTCCCTTGATCAAGCCCCGGAAGCTCATCCTGGTTGGCGGTGGGCGTGACGAGACACTCGCCCTGGCCGAAGACTGCCGTCGAGCTCTTGGAGGCGATGCCGCTGACGGCGATGGGTCAAGTGAGCGCACTGTCGACGTGTACACGCCTGAAATAGGCACTCTGGTGGATGCCAGCGTCGACACCAACGCCTGGGTCGTCAAGCTCGCCGACTCTCTCGTCAAGAAGATCAAGTGGCAGAACGTCCGCGGTCTGGGCATCGTCACCATTACTGGCCAGCTGGTGGCTACCAAGCTCGACGACGCTCCAGCGGGAGATCAAGACGCGGCCAACAAGCGCCAGAAGACTGAGGAAAGCTCGACAACAGCTCTCAGCACTGTTGTGTCGTCTCCTATGCCTACTCTTGACGTCCTCCCCGCCAACCTCGTCTCGGCTGTGCGATCTGCCGCCCAGCCACTACACGTGGGTGACCTGCGTCTTGCGGATCTACGACGTGCCATGCAGTCTGCCGGACACACGGCCGAGTTCCGTGGCGAGGGTACACTCGTTGTCGACGGAACCGTCGCAGTTCGCAAGACGGCGACAGGACGGGTCGAGGTGGAGAGCGTCGGCATGCCCACTGCTCGCCGGAGCACATTCTACGAGGTACGCAAGGTGATTTACGACAACCTGGCCGTCGTCACTGGTGCATAGAGGCACTCGGCGACATGATGGCTGGACAGTTACAAGACGCTCAGAAAACAAGGGGGCATAGTCGATGGGATACACGTTTTTTTCTTGCACGTTTAAAAAGACGAGGGTGTATTTCTCTTTCGGGACCTGGAGTACGTTGGAGAGGAAATATGCGCTTGGAGATTGGGGAGGGAGGGATTAAAGATGAGGTAGATAAATGATAATCCAACAACGGTTCTTACGAGATTGACTTTGACCTCACTCTGCATGGTTGCTGACATATGTTCCTGTTAATGAAAAGGGGCTTATGTATTGACCCTGGCTGTATAGTAAAATACACACGACATATGGCTAGACAACAAGTCACGTCTGCTCATCTCGCCATTGACAAGACTTGCCAAAGTAGTTCCATCACAGTATAAATTACGAGCGAGAAGCCTTGGAGTGCGACTCTGAGATTTGTCTTTGTATAATGATGCGCCTCAAACGCCCGGCCGTGCAAGTTTCTATCCCAAGATACCCAGCATTTCTCTCTGCCTGGAGTGACCCAATCCCATCTCTTTTTAAAAAACTCCAACTCATCTTACAGGCTGCATAGGCTCCATCTCATACTCCCCATTCCTCCTCCCCGCCGGTACAGCCATCTCCTCTTCATCCCTTGGCTGCTCCGTAACGGTGCTATCTCCAGCGGTAGCAGGAGCACCAGCACCAGCACCAGAGGGGGTAGATTCAGGTCCCGTGGCCGCGAGGATTCTGCGGCCGCCGAAGAAGACGGGCTGCAGCTCCCGGTACCGGCAGCCCCAGATGCCGAGACCCACGGAGAGGGCGGCCGAGGCGAGCATGGTGAACCACCACATGGCGTGGCGGGGGAGGCGGCCGCTGTAGAGGGTCGCGACGACGAGGTGGAGGAGGTGGACGGTGAGGGCAAAGTCGGGGACGAGCTTGGATCGAGCGACGAGGGCGACCATGGCGACGGATCTGTTACATTGTTAGCATATATGTAGTAGACGTAGGGAGATGGGAAACTCGCATGCATAGTCCTCCGTCTAGCAGCAGCACAAACGCCATGAGCCACCCGTGCGTGGTATCCCCCCTCACGCCCTCCCATCCAAACAGCAACGTGAAGCTGAACCCCGTACCCGCGACGAGCGCCGTAAAGACGAGCAGGACGAGCGCGGAGAAGTAGTAGATGACCTGGAGCGTGGCGATCTGGGTCGCGATCTTGAGGGGCGCCAGCTCCGCCAGGGCGCCCGCGCGCGGGGGCTTGCGGCGTCGCGCCATTTTCTTTCGATCCTTTTATTCGACCGGGAGAGGGTGTTTCGTAGGTGGTCGCGTGCGTGTGTGTGATGGGAGTTGGTTCGGTATATCGAGGTGGGTTTGTTTTCTGGAGCTTGGATTAACAAGCCCCTGTCGATCTCGCCTTTCCTACGTTCTCACTCTGAGTAAAATCCCCACTCTTCAGAGAACGAAAAGAAAAAAACACCAGAATTAAGGAAAGACGAGTATTAAATCGAAATACAAAAGCCGACGCGAAAGAGGTTGGATCGAGGTTGAGGGTTGCGCATGAGGCAAGGCAAGGGCAAAGGAAGGGACATGTTTCCTTCTCAGTCACACGAACCAGCCACAGCCACACTAGGCTTCAAGCTTTCCCCATGCGCTAAACCCTGTGTGGTTCACCGCCTTTGATTCTGCCGCTCCGACTGAGCCGGCTCTCGTCATAGGTTGATTGATGCATGTGCTCGAGAGATTTTGATCCAAGTTCCATCCCACCAAAGGAAACCCACCACAGCTAGAGGCTTACAGCACAACGCTCTTTAATACACGATTAATCTCAATACAACAACCGACCCCTCAATACCAATCAACCTCTTCTCGATCAATTGACCTTCTCCCCCCACCGACCCCTCCTCCCCTTCAACACAATGGGCTTCTGGCCCTTCTCAAGCGACCCCCGCGGCGATGCCATCCGCTCCGGCACCGCCATCCCCAACCGCCAGGAGCGCAAGGCCTGCTGGGCTGCCCGCGACGCCTACTTTGCCTGCCTCGACGCAAACAACATCATCGACGCCACCAAGGATGCCTCGGCCGCCAAGAAGGCCTGCCCCGCCCAGAGCGACGACTTTGAGCGGGACTGCGCCGCTGCGTGGGTAAAGTACTTTAAGCAGTGGCGCGTCGCCGACATTCAGAAGAAGAGGAGGCTCGACGAGCTGAGGGCTCAGGGCGCCCAGGAGATGACTGTCACTACGAGTTTTGCCCCCGAGGGTGGCGTTGGTGAGAAGGGCAAGGGCGTGGACGATATCCAGGATATGTTGGACAGGAAGAAGGGGAGGTAAAGGACGAGATGGATAGAAAAAAAAAAGGAAAAGCCAAGTTGGAATCAAGAAACACCACAGGGCCTTCAGGAGAAATGTATTTATACCATTGTACACTAACATCCATGTCATCACCAGCTCACCAAACTTCATGTACATACAACAAATGTACTACTACACTACTGTTACTTCAGCTTCTTTCCAGGCTGATTGATATAACGCGAGTCTTATCCTACCCTATCTATCTATCCCTACTACCTAATCCCGCCTGCAAAGCCCTCCAAGCTTGATACAACCCAAAGAGAATGAGTATACGACACAAAAGGAATGAAGTCGAATAAAGGGGTTATAAGAAGTGAAGACTGATGATCAAGAAAACTGAAAAGACGAGTAAAAACAAACAAACTGTAAGCGTGCTCACTGTGGTGGTATCATGCATGTTCTTTTTTTAACAAAAAACACCCATATCTGCACATTCTCTCCCCGGATGCCCCTGAATACAGGTCGGCCTTTTAACGTGCAATGTCCTTCCTCCTCGGCTCTCCCTTCTCCCTCATCCTCTCCGCTCCTTCGTCGACAAAGGAAAAGGAAATAATAAAACGGAATGAAGCTGCTTTCATGGGCGTAGCTTGGTATGCCAAAAATTGTCCAAAGGGAAATAATAGTTTGTGGTAGTAGGGAGGCAAGGAAAGAAAGAAACCAAAACAAAAGAGGTGCCGCCGTATGTCTCGCCTTTCTAATGCATCGTTTGTGGTTGTGGTAGATAGATGATGATGATGATTCCGTCTCTCGTCAAGCTTCTGCGCTTGCGTCGTTCGCTTTCTTAATCATGAAGCCGGCCGTCTTTTCCTCCAAGCTGGGTTGCCACATCTGGCCATGGTTGCAATCTATGCCACCATCCTCACCCCGCTGTCGTTCGTCTCCTCCTTCCTTGGGAGCGGCGGCAGTTCCTTGTCGAGGCTATCGCGGCCCATCTTGGTTCGCAGCATCGGCACATGATCAACAGGTCCGGTGCTGTTGTTCATCCCGGCATATCCGCTGTCAGCGCTGTCCGGCTTCAGGTATCCCGTCTTGGGTGGTGTAGGTGGGGGTGCCCTCGTAGGAGGCAGACTCTTGTTCATATCCTTGGGTGGCGTCTCGGGTCGGCTGTCATCTCGGCCATTCTCGCCTGCTTCCTCAACAACCGGCAGGATGGGCTCATGCTGCATAGAGTCACGCGCATCCCCCCTGGGACCGGCAGTCGTCAGAACTCGGTCGGGTACCTGGTTTTCCGTGTGCCCGTGCCTTTCTGCTCGCTCGGCTTCCCTGGTTGCCTTTTCCACCGTCTCTTGAGCTTCCGGAGAGCGAGGGCAAGGGGGCGGAGGAGGAACATGAGTCGGCATGGGTGGGATGGCCCGCGACGACCTACGACGCGAGTTCCAACTTGACACCCTCTGGCCCGACGCTTGTGCCTCAATCATTTCCTGATCTCTCCTCTCAGCCTCCCGATGAGCCTCCTCGGATGACATGGTCACCCCTTCGATGAAATGGTAGAATCGATCGCCATACTGGTCAGGTGGCAGCGCTGAGATCTGTGTCCTGTCGCTCGACAAGCCCTTCCAGAAGTGCTCAATCTTCTTGATTATTCCGTACTACATCTCATGTTAGTCTCATCCTTTTGAATGCCAGGCTCAATACTCACGTGAGTAAGGCAGTCGATGACTCCCAGGTAGTAAATCTCATCCGCTGGGCTATTGTCTTCGTGGGTTGCCCTGAATCCACCATCATCCTGGTTGAACACGAACCCGGATCGGTTGTGACCCTCCTCTAGCTCATCCGGCATCTTGTTCGCCGATTGGCCCATAGGTACTGGCCGCTCCTGACGGATCATCTGCCGTAGTTCCCTGGCCTTTCGCGCATTCTCCAACTTGGACGGGGTGCGGAGGAGGACTGACTGAGGGTCGTCATCAGGGGCCTTCTCACCACCAGGGTTGAAGACCTGCAACGTCTTGTCGCGTAGGTTCTCCTCATTGCCCCGTGAGACATCATGGATGCCAACCAGCAGCGAGTAATCCATGATCTGAAGGCGCTTTAGCAGAACAACATCCCGCTGAAGTTGTTCCAAGAAGAGTTGCTTCTTCCGGATGCCTAGCTCCAGGTTCCGCTGCCGCCTCATCCAGTTCAGATCCTTCAAAGTCGCACGTGGGTTCTTCTCCAAGTCCTCCTCTCTATAGTCTCGGCCAATAGTTGATCCCTTCAGGTCAAAGGTTGTGTGAATGTCTCGGTGTGGTGGGAACAGGTTGTTCATCACGACAAAGTGGATCTTCTTGCCATAAGGCATCTTGACTCGGTGCAGGCCGTAAAATTGCGAGAGAAGTGTGTTGGGGTTCTCCTTGACGTGCTCGTAGTATTCCTTCAGGATTTTTCGGAGAAACTTGTGTTCGGCGTGGTGGATCGTCTTGATGATGTACTTATAATCTCGTGAATAGTAGAAAAAGCTGCCACTCTTGCCGGGAGAACCAAGCTCCGACAAGATATACTTGCCCGTGAGGGACATGAGATAATCGGCAGGATCCAGGCGGAACAATGAACGTAGGCGACGGAAAACCCAAGGGGCATAGTCCTTGAACTTGAAGTCATACTTGGCTGATGGAACCAGCTCATTACCGGCACTGTTGACGTCAGCATATCGCAAATATTAGCGTCAAGAGACAACCTACATGTCAAATGTCGACTTCTGCTTAGTCTCAAAGTCGGCATCAGTCAATTCTCGGTCGAGCTTTGCGTTCGTCCGCGAGACTGATACTCGGATGCCTGTCAACATGTTGTAGGCCGCTACCCAGTTGGCATGGGTCTCGTCCACCTTGGTGCCGACAATAACGCGTTCGTCATCCTCCTCTTCCTTCTTCCTCCGCTTGCTGGCCCGCTTTGCCCGTACTGCCTCTGTCCATCGGAGGGCGTCCTCGTCTGGAATAATCTCATCTCGGGGTGCGTCCGACTGCATCGATCTAGTTGGTCTTCTACCCAAGCTCAGAGATGGCCGTCGGCCACCAGTCGCAGGGGCGCCGGTCGGAGAGAAGCGGCCACTAGCCTGGGCCGTATCCATACCATCCTTGGAGCCACGACCAGGTGTATGTTTTGGCACGTCGAGTGTGTTTCTCTGCTTCAGGCCACCTGGGCCCGGAGCCTGAAGGAGTCCTGGAGACGAGCCTGCAGTGTTACCAGGAACGTAGACGGGCGGGGATGACAACCGGTGAGCGGTGGTTGGCAATGCTGTTTGTGATTGGGAGCCACGCGGCTCAGGGGGAGGC
>SSHR01004305.1:0-10450 GCA_006518225.1 Fusarium neocosmosporiellum | reverse complement strand
AAACCTTCTATTAACTTCGAAGCTTTCCACAAGCTAATGAAGCTTTCCACAAGCTAATGAAGCTTTCCACGAGCCGATGAAGCTTTCCACAAGCTGACAAATTCGTCCCTTCAGAAAGGCATAAAAGGACAGCCTTCAGACATTCATTTAGTTAGAAATCAAGAGCTTCTATGACTCCATTTCCATCCCTGAATGTGACAAGAAGTATTCGTGCTACATTATAGAAAATCAAGCCGCCAATGAAGTATGAAGGACTTTCTTGAGAAACTGAGTTTTGCCGTTACAATAGCCCGTCAGGACACAAGACACCGGGCAGCACAGAACGTTTCGAGAGGCACGTAGAGCTCATTGGCCACTAGACAACAGCCGGTTAAGCCTTGATTACCTTGAGGGGTCGGCTCATTGGTTACAATATTGGGAATGCAAGACGCGGCTGGCGGCAGACAGACTCTGAGGCTCTTGAACACGGTATGTCTTCTAGCAAGTTGAGCCCTGGATTACACTGACGTGAGCCATCAGCCAACCGTTTCCATCTCCCCGATGCGTTCTTTCCAGCCGCAGTAAGCAAGCGGAGTCTTTCTTAGGCATTTGACCAGTCAAACTGGTTATCCGACATCACCCCTTGTCGGCGGCTGACGCGCCAACACAAGAAATCACACTTGAAGCGGCACAGTCCCGCCCGTGATTGGTTAAATACCCTGCTCTGCTCAGCCCCAATGGAGTTCAGCTCACTGCGCGAACAGGGGCCCGGGATCCGAGGGCATTGGCCAACGGGAACGGCAGCTGTAATTACAGGTAGGGGTGTGTAGCAGCATGGGTGAGACGAGGCGAGCGGTGTTGGCCCTTCAACCTAAACATCCCCACCTCGCAGTCTTTTCTGCCTTGAATACCACCTTTCTCTTCGTCACTGGAATGTCACTGTTCCCGCCAAACCTTGGCTCTATCTAAGTTCTGAACTATGTCTTCCGAGACGGGCTCTCCGGCGCCGACTTCTTCAGATAATGGCAACAACAACACCGAGCTCATCATCGCCGTCGTGGCATTGGTCATCTCGGTCCTCGCCTTCATCATCGCCATCCTCCAGGCCCTCCAGCAGTACTTTGCCTCCGCCACGGGCTTCTCGTCATGCAGTCCAGCCGTGATAGGGAAATGGGCGAATTTCGCCCGCCGCCAGATGCTCTGGACCGAATTCCGCTTCGAGGTCCAGTTTGAGGTGCCCGTCATATTTGTCGCAAGGCCCGAAAACAAAAAGGGTCCGCTGGGCGACGATGAGCTCACCGAAGACAAGGACAGAAAGATCATCCGCCTCGACGGTGGAGAGGATAACTTTCAGTACACGTCCAAAATGGAGGAGTTTGACAAGCAATTCAAGCAGAGCCAGCAGCAGGTGGTGCACACAGCCGACAACGAAAAGGCAACCTGGTACGCCCTCCTCATGGCCATCTGCCGCATGGAAAAGGAGTCACGGGACTGGCAAAAGTCCAAGCTGGAGGATTCATACAAGACAAATGGCCCAAGGCTTCTCCGCAACAACTCAGCACCCCCCGATGCACCAGCTCCCCGCCACTCTATGGTGGTCTGCATGCAGAGGAAGAGACGTACTTGGGATAGCATGCCCAGCAACCTGTCAAAGCCCTATGCCACGACCACCATCTCTCACTTGGTCGAGATTGCTGCCATGCTGGGTATCTACTGGAGACAGTTTGACCTCAACAACGATCAATATCGCGCGCAAGGAAACGGCTTCGTCATCTACGGCTCTTACCTCGACGGCCTCGGAATCACATTTACCTTCCAAAAGCAGGGGCCGACATGGTTCAAGCAGAATCGTGTCATCCCCAACTACGACGTCAAGAAGTATTGCTTCGGTATTGCACCGACCATCTTCTTGGCACCTGACAAGGACAAGGTGTACGCCGATGAGCCCAAGGACGTTGGAAGTCTACAACTGGGAAGCCTCTCAGAGATTGCTCACACTCTTGAAGTGTTTGGATGCGGTATCAACACGGTCAACTACTTCCGCAAGAACCTTGATCAAGCCCGCCATAGCCACATCTTTCCCAGTAAGTTTCTTTCGCTAGGACGGGTTTGAATCCGTAGAAACTCCATGTACTAACTGTAGAGCAGTTCCATTCGAGATCCTAGGGATGGTGGGACAGACGCTCCACGTCAAAGACACCGTCTTCCGCATGCTTCCCAATCCGACTGTCTTCTACTGGGACCCCAACACCTTCTCCATGCCCACGCTCATGGCCGAATTTCTGACTTCTCTGCGAGCTCTCCAGAGCGAGAAGCTTCTCAAGGACAGCAAGCAAGTTGCCGAAATCCTCACCTGGGCCGATAGCCATGATAGCCACTTCACCAAGCTGCGAGCTTCCTCTTCGACGCTTGTCAACATCAGTGAAGATATCAGCGGCGTAAACCTCGTCAATGAGCTTAACCATCTGCGCACGGGTATTCAGATTTGTGATGATTTCTTTGAGCCGGCCACGTTTTCCTTGGTTCGCAAGGTTTTGCGCATACATATCCAAGAGATCCTCAACATCCTAAACGAAAAGAAGGACAACGCCAAGAAGGACGCTGAGGATGACGAGGAAGGACCCATCACCATCGAGGAAATCGACTCCACATTCGCCAACGAAAAGGAAACCCTCCTGATTCAGATGTACTTTGAGACCATCCGTCCAAACGTGGCCCGGATCCTCACAGAACAAGACGACAAGAGCAAGAAGAGACGGGCTCGTAGAGGCTCTGTTAGCTCAGGAAAGGCAGGCGAAGCTGGCGTCAAGCCTCCAGAGCCGATTTCCGAGCTTCAGGTGAACGAGATCTGGTGCACGCTCGTGTTCCGCATGCTGTGCTGGCTGCAGCTGCACGAGTTCCACAAGATGGACATTCAGGTTAGCAAGAGTGATGCGTATGCGAGCCGTATCCCAGTGTACATAGTCTAGATACCATTTGGAATTAATGTCATCAAGTTAAAAGAGGTGCAAAGACGGTCTTTGCATGAGTCATGACAGTCGTCGAGGTACTTCTTGATATTGCCTGAGGTAATTGACCGTTGTATATACTGGGTGCTGTCACTAGAACTTGGCCTCTACCTTCGCTGGCTTGATGATTCCGGCACGTCAGCTGGACTGGAAGGCCTCGGGACTAAGTCTAGGGTGCCTCCTTGGGTCCGGTTCTGGGAAAAGTATCTCGATAGTTGCGACCGTGACGGCAATTCGGATAGGCCGGATGGAGCAGGTTGGTACTGAGGCTCGCTACTTCGTCCCTGGCAAGTCGCCCACGTGTCTATAAACCTCTGGTACGCTGAAATAGTTAGTAACTGATTGGAAAGAAGATTAACTCGGAAAGGGGTGATTACCTCCACGATCTGAAAACTGAATCGCCAAGCAGCTGCGCAAACGACTTTTGCCACGTCCGCTATGGGCTTCAAGTTTGACGTCAAGGCCATGAACTCAGTCACAGCCAAGACACTCGAGAAAGAGCTTGCAAAATTATCACGGAGTCAATGACACACTTTCAGCCTATGGGTATCAAGGTGACCAGGTATCTGATGCATTGGTGTCGAGCGCGCCTACCCTGTTGGTTTTATCTTCTAGATTCAACAGTGACCATGCGGCAAGACTCTCCATCACGTCTACTAGACATCTATATATGATCATCTCAAATTTCCTCCCATTCTTCTCTTCCAACTTGATTCTTGACCCAGCTTTCATCCTCTCTCAACTGGTACCCAACATGGCCGATACAGACGCTCCGCGTCTGCTCACATGGCGCACCATCAACTTCCACCTCGGCGCTAAAGAGATCGAACTCGTACAAGGCCATTTTCTGAGGGCCTATGTTGCTACGAGTGGGCACTGGAGGCAGGTGACGCTTGACCTGGACAGATACATCGGGAACAACGAGGGTCGCCTTGTTTGGGATGCCAAGGGTGAGCCCCTATCCCTTACCGCCCAAGCATTTACACTAAACCTTTAAATTCTCCCTAGATTACTCTTGGTCATCTACAAAGATCGAACTCGCCAAGGATATCTACGGCTGGCGTCCCATGCTTTATGCAACCTCTATGGATTCTCGTGGTCGGGCCCTGCGCAGCTCCCTCAATTTGGCCCAGTGTATCGGCATAGAAGATGGCGACCTTGTTTGCTGTATGTCTTCCACTTGGTATCTCTCTTAATCATAGCTTTTTTTTTTTTCTTTCTTTTTTGTCATCGCCAATCACAACTTTGAAAGAGGTCATTAGTTATAACAGCAAAAGATACAGCTATCTCTACGTGACGGCATCAAACCCCAATACCGCAAAACACCGAAGAACTCGGAGACGAAACTCAAGCACACCAAATTCCATTTCCGTTTCCAGAGCTGAGTTCTTGCCGCTTTAGGCTGAGCTGCCGCTGAGCGAGGGCTAAGGATTCCTGACCTTGAGCTGAGGTGGGCTGAGCGAGGGCTAAGCGAAGGGCTGAGGTGCGGGGGCCTGCTTTTGGGATCACAGATCCCGGCTGTGTTCTAGATCTGGGACGAAGCCCTATGTTTCGTGCCCCCTTCGTAGAGTGTCCCTCCCCAACAGAATCTGGCCGCAGCCCACGCACCGGGCTCTCTGAGGGACCTCTACGATCGACCCTGCCATTAGTGCAACTTAGAAGCAGCGGATCATGAGTTACATCGCCAAGGCCAAGGAAGAGAAGACGCAGCTGCTCCACGGCGGTGAAGAGACTATGAGCGAGTCATTGGGTCACTTTGTCCCTAACATAGCCTTCGCAGAGGTGTCGCCTAAGGCAACCATCATGCAAGAGGACATCTTCGGGCCCGTGGCTAGCATTGCAAGATTCAAATCAGAAGACGAAGCTATTGCTTTGGCTAATAATATGAATTATGGACTAGCTGCGGCAATCTTTACCAAGGACGTGGATAGAGCTATCCGGGTCTCGGAACGGATTAAATGTGGCATGGTTTCTATTAACTCATAGGGCGATATCAATGCAAATACTCTATTCGGCGGAGTCAAGCAGAGTGGATTTGGAAGAGAGATTGGATAAGATGCGTTGTATGATTAGACTCAGGTCAAATGTGTCAAGATCAGTGTAGCAAAGCTCTAAGTAGTCTATTGAATCTGTGTTATCATATCGGGTGGTCTTCAGGCCACTTGGATCCAACGATAGGCAATCTTTAGACAGCGGTTGCGACATCTACAATGGCAGGTTACGTCCCTCAGCCAGTCAAGTTCTGGAAGATTAGATCGAACCGCTGCTTTCCCTTGGGAGCATAGCCCTCGACATAATGCTCGCCAAAAGGCTGCATCCATGTGTCTAGCAAAGATGGTTAGTACAGCATTCAAGTACCGATAGCGAGGACCAAGCTTACCGTAGGTAGTCTGAGGCTTCGTTTCACACAACAAGATGATGCTCGAATTGACTTGGCTCTTTAGGTCGTACTTGGGGAAAGCCTTTGCGACGGCAGCGTAATCGTCTTCAGCGACACCGTAAGCAGGACCTGCAAAGTCCATCCCGATGCCTTTTGCCAGCACCTGAACATCCAATTCTTTATAGAACGAGATGGTCCGTTCTGTGTGCAGCGCAATGCCGTCCCAGACAAGCTGAACCCTGGACTCCTTCCAGTGTTTTCCGTCCTTGTGGGATCGAATAAAATCTCGAGCTGCGATTGCCCCGTCGACTTCGAAGCGCCTGTCTTTGCTGATGAGAGTTGAATCACCCGTGGTATCCCAGCCAAGGTCGTGGAGGAGTACAGCGACGGCGTGGACCTCCATGTCGACGCTCTGGCTCAAGGTCTCGTTTGCGTTGACCATGAGGACTCCGTAGAGCCAGGATCGCATGAGGTGCTTGTACACGGCGGCATTGCTGTGCTGCTTGGCAAACTTCTCGGCCGCTCGGATAAGAGGCGTGTCGACGACAGAGATGCCTGCGATCTTCCGAGTAGGGTACTTGGAAGGAGACGTCTTTGCGCCATTGGCAAACACCGAGACAATGAGGGTGAGAGCTATCAAAAGCCTCGGAAGGCTTCGCCGGGTTTCTGAGCCAAACATTTGAAAGAATTCAACCAAGGACGTCACTCGTTTTCACCGTCAGATGCTTTGCCACCAATGGTAGTAATACGTTGCACTTGTCGTTGAGAGTGCGGAAACCGTATTCACTTTATAACTTAAGTCTTCCAGCGAAAGCCAAGGATTACAAATGAGCTCATTCTTTCTCAGTCTTACTTGCGTCCGAGCCGACCAATCAAAACATCATACACACGAGCCAAACAGCCAAACAACGTACGGTCTGGGGAAGCCGAGACATTTCCGGTGGGGGCTTCATGTAGGCTTACGCATATTCTCACTTACATATACGAGAATCATAAGAAATAATCATGTTAGCTAGAGTCTGAGTTCCCAAAGGGGATAGATGTGGCATTAGTTTATTCCCGGCGGAGCGGTATAAAAGAAATTAAGCTATTATATAATAGTAAATACGTAAGTAATAAGGTATAATAATCTTAATTCTTATTTTACTTACTGTATATATTATATAATAGCAAGGATCCATGTTGCATATGTAGCATCAGGAAGCCCATCAGGTCAATTACAGCTAAGAAACTTGTGATATGGCCTACAATCGCATCACGGAGGCATCCAGGTTTCGAACCCCTCTCTTGAAAAGACAAGTATTATTATAGCCCACAAAGGCACAGGGAAGCCTCTATCACATCAATCACTTTTTGTTTGTTATTCATTCATCTTAGTATGGCCGTGACTATGGTTTCTCGCTATTTACCGCTGCAAAGAACCACTTCTCCTTCTCTAACTTTAAGAAGAGAAATTCTCTCTTTAGCTAAGGCATACTTAAAACCCCTAGTCTAGAGTGTAACTATACACTCATTTGCTGTCTTACGACTTCTTCGGGAAGATCGGCCCAACCTTATACGATGCCTGTGGCTCTTGGGAAGATATTCATTGTCGAGAGTTAGAACAGCGGTTAAGAAGTCCTGATCTTGGGTAGCAGGACTCGGAGAAAACTTTTCACTCGACTTTTCGGGCTGTACAGCCATTCATAGCCACTTAGCTCAGCGGCTTAAGAATTAATGGCCTTCGTGGTTTTTCTTTGGCTCAACATCGCCTTCAATCAAAAGCCAATGAGTAGGTACTCTCGAACTGATTATCAGATGACCTGATTTCCATATGCCTAACTAGGACATGCCCATTGTTTCTTAGTCAGAGTTACGCAACACCCGTCTGGTTTTGCTATAGGCTCAAGATGTGACATCAGCAAAGTCTTCAAGTTAATCGCGGCTCAGGTGTTCGTGAAATGATCGGCAATGGTGTTGCAGAGCTGTCCAAACACTTTTGGCGGATGAGCACCAACATTAGCACTGTTGTTGAAGGAGTGACGCCATGTGCCTAGTTTGATGTTTCTACAATGCTCGATGACCATGGGGCAAGGGTCTCTTTGTCACGTCTACTATACACCTATTTAAGGCCTTCTAGCACTTTTTCCCCTCCTCCGACTCTGCTCTTTCTTCGACACCCATCTTTCCCATCTAATACTTAGCTTCTATAGTATACTAGGCAGCATACTCGCTCTCAACGCTTCACAAGGGCTTCCAAAACCCAGAAGGAATTTCCACCTCGGAGCCAAAGACGTCAGACTCGAACAAGGCAGCTACCTCAGAGCCTCTATCGCGGTTTATGGTACATGGACAGACGTGAGACTCGACCTCAACAACCATATCGGGAATAATAACGGAGTCCTTTCTTGGGGTGGCAGGGGTGAGTCTCCATCCCTTGCAACCCAGATGCTATATGCTAACATGTCAAACCCTCGCTCAGATTTCTCTTTAGAAGCCAGGGACGTCAGACTTGACAAGGGCCCCAACGGTGGCTGGGCCCCCGTGCTCCATGCAACGCTCTCAGACTCTCGCGGAGTTACCAGAAGCAGCGCTATCCACCTGGCGCGTTGCATTGGCATCGAGTATTTTACTCTCTCTTGTGGTATGATTGTCACTCAAGACTTTATTCACTTCACCTTGACTGACTTTGAGCGCTGCAGGTATCAGCCAAGCACACTTGGCGCAGCCCATGATGAACCGCGAAGGGGGAGTCCAATACTTCCGACTTCCACCGCAGCCCCGCCGTGGTTACTACTAACCTAGGCGTAAATGCTTGATCCACGGCATTATGTGGCCCAAGGACATACATTTACGTCTTTCTTCCTGAATCTGGCTCAGTTTCTGGTCGTTTGGCGCCGAGGTTGATGTTTCTTCCTGGGCAGGACCAAGCCCCTATCCTTTACGGTTGCCTCTATAGAAGGCAAATACCGTCTACAGCTATGGTGTTTCATGCTATGGAGGTTCTCTACTGTTGTGCTTTGTTACTGTGGTCAAAGCCATCTCTGAACAGTCAAGTCTCAGTACTAGGTAGTTTTGACAAAAAGAAGAAAGGAGGAAACCTGCCATTTTATCAATACCTTTCTTTTGATGTTCCTCCGTCATGATCTAGACCATAAGTCCCTCTCAGCTTGCCACCGCAAAAAGCCATTTCTGTATATGCGTGAGAAGGGGAGAGTTCTCATCTATCAAGAAAAACTTTGGGTAGCTACTCTAAGATGTAACTATGTGTTCGCCTCGTCTCTTACACATTCATCTGCAAGATTGGACCAACCCTTTCCACAATGCCCGTGGCCCTTGGGAAGATCTTCATTGTCACCCAAATGCCAACGCACTCTCCTTCATACTTCTCTGATGGTGTGGCCAAAGTCTCTTCGGGAAATGGAGTTTCGGATTTCTTCGCACCATCAGGTTCAACAAGGATGCATGTTTGCAAATCTGCACACTCCTGTAGGCGTTCCGAGAAGACATGGAGGTTGCACGCTCTGTTCTTACTCGTATGGATCTGCTCATCTGTCAGCTTCATCGCGAGTAGACCGACCCAGACTTACTATAATCTTATCTTGACTCTGTGAATCTCTCAGAAGGTCCATCTGGGTTATGCGTTCCTCGCCTTCCAGTCTCATCGACGCTCTGTCTCCCTCAACGTGCCCAGCCTGCCTGTGGATCTGATCGTTTCCATATGTGAATACGAGACCCGAGAGTTTGCAATCGTTGAAAAAGGCATGAATATGTGAGACGCGTAGCCAGTTCCCCTTGCCATCCTGGGCCTGCCAGAACAGCTTGTCCGGAATGCGGCTGTTAGGCCACACATCCATAATATCGTGTAGCTCTAGAACGGTTTCAGGGTGAAGCCTGGAAGGCCTAGTGATGACGTAGATGTAGTCGCACTGGTGATCAAAGCTCCATGCAAATATATCCTGTGGGAGTGTTAGAATTATTCCAAGATACATGAGCCCCAGCGATGGATTCTCACCAATTCTTCGTAGGGGTTCTCGGTGAATGAGTACGCAAGCATGTTATCCCTGCCAGCGAGGCAAATTTCGACTTCTTTGTGCTCAAGTCCTGCCTTACAGATTTTAATCCCAGTGATCCTGCCGCTGTTTTCACGCTGGGTATTGTTTGGGTTGCTTTCCTGCGCTTGCAGTAACGCAAAACTGGTAACCCTTTCACCAGGCTCAAGATACAGCATGTCAACCTCATGGAACCATTGGCCAACGTAAACTGGTATTTCCGAGCCCCAAAATTCGAAGCAAAGCCCGGAGATGTGGCCAGGACCCCGTGTTCGACCGGGAATACCTGCGGACAGCCCAATACGTCGGATATTGGATAATGTCGCTGACGTGAAGCAGCTACTGGAATTTTGAAGAGCTCGGGGAGCTTTTGTGCAGTGATATTGGTCCACTGAAAAGGTTCGTGGAGCTTGGGTAGGCTGTCGCTGAGAATCTAGGGTCATGCTTGGCACATCAGCCAGACAACTTAGCCCTAGAGATTGAAGGGATCCAACTGGGAGCTGCAACAAGTGTCGTTTGGTTAGCAGCGTGATCACATATTATTAGAAGTGATGCTTACCTGAACTGTGGCAAGAATCCCTGTCATGAGCTTGCCTGGGGGGGGGGAGCAATCGACTCTTCCTTTTCCAGTCTGCAGTAATCCAAGCGGCGGTTGTAGCGCCGAAACTCCAGGGTACGGCCATAATTTGTGAACATCTAGACCCCACATTAGTTTAAGCCATACTACTAATCATATGCTCATATCAGCAGGCAACGCACCTTGATGACGTGGAGACATTTGCCCTGGGGTGTATCGCGATGTTCAAAGTCTAGTTTTGCGATTCTCTCTCCCCCAGGGCCATCCAATGCAAGTGACTGCTCTATGCAAGTCCACCGCTTGCTTGCAGTATCCACGATCCCCCTCATCCCAAAAGCTTCCTCGCTTCCGTCTGTGTAGAAGAAAGAAAATCCTCTGAAGGAACCATGGTAATCGTCATGGAAGGCCACAATTCGGTTGAGGCGGGATAGTCGACTCCCGTCAGCCCTTCCAAAGTCCATGTTCAGCACAAAAG
>SSHR01004304.1:0-13202 GCA_006518225.1 Fusarium neocosmosporiellum | reverse complement strand
CGTCTAGGGTGACGGACGAGTCGGACGAGTCCTTAACCTCCTTGCCCTTTTTGGTCTTCTTGTTGTCTGAATCAGAGTCAGAGTCTGAAGAGTCGGATGAGGACGACGAGCCATCAGAGTCGGGTAGTGGCACCTGAGCCGCGGTCTCAGCATCAACCTCGTCGTCAGAGTCGGAGTCGGAATCAGAATCAGAGTCCGAGCCCGAGTCAGAATCCGAACCGGAGCTGGAGCTAGAGCTAGAGCTGGAACTAGAAGAGTCAGAGTCGGATTCGGCGTTCTCGTCGTCGGAATCACTGTCCGAGTCGCTTTCGCTTTCGCTGGAGCTCGAGTCGGATTCGGAGCTGGAGGACTGCTCGCGCTTCTGCTTCTTCGCTCGTGGCTCGTCGTCGGAATCAGAGTCGGAAGAGCTCGAATCGGATTCGGAGTCGGAGGAAGACTCGGAGGAGCTATCGTCGACGGGGGCCTTGCGCTTGAGGTTCTTAGTCGCCTTGGGCTTGGGGGCTTCGTCTTCGCTCTCGCTCTCGCTGCTGCTGCTTGAGCTCTCAGAGGACGAGTCGGCGTCCTTCATATCCACATCCTCTCCGTCATCGCTGGAATCGCTGTCCTCCGAGCTGCTCGACTTCTTCGCCGAAGCCTTCTTCTTGTTGAACTTGCTGGGCTTGGCGCTGGCATCGCCCTTGGAAGCCTCCCAGGTCTGGAAAACGCTGACGAGCGAAGCGTTGGTCTGGTTGTCAGAGGCGGTCGCCTGCCAGCCCTTCTTCTCTCTCTGCTTCTTGAAAGCATCGTGGGCACCCTTAAAAGCGTGATCGGAGAGGAAAGACTCTACCAGGTCCATGAGCTGGCCAGGGGGAGGCGCAGAGGCGCTATCATCGCTCTTGGCCACGGCGGCCTTGTTGCTCTTCTTGCCCATGGTGTCTGCGGAGGGCTTGATGGGGTTTAAGGGGTTGTTGGAGAATAACCACGAGGGAGGGTTCTGTTTCGAGCCAGACATGTGCTGATGCCACGAAGCGAAGGCTAAAAAGTCGAATGGCGGAGGAATTGGAAGGCTGAAGTTGGCCAAAAATTATTTCTTCGAGGTTGGAAGCAGCGGATCGACAATGGCTGCTAGAAAATTTCTGTGGACTTGGTGGGGCACGTGCTCTTATCGGCGCTTATCGAAGAACCCCACTAATTAACCAGGGATGATGCCAAGTACTCTTGAGATGGTCCCTGAGGAGAGAAGTAAGATTTGTTAGCATGGGGAGAGAAGGTACTTGGATTGGTATGTACAACAGGCGACGCGAAATGTATTCTCGTATTATAGAGACCTTGTAATGGCGCTAGCTCAGGGCAGGATACCTTACTCCAGTCGTCGTCCCTCAGCGACCAAAGCACGTCCCAGCAGCTGCATCATCGCCTCTTTGGGTTTCTCAAACAAAACAATCCCCAGCCTTGACTCTCTCCACTTTCATTTCCATCAAGATACACACGCCGGCTATCCTTCGCTCGAAATCCTCTATTTACACCCGAATCGGAAAGACCATTCAAAAACCTCGATTGCTAGCCTCTTTTGCCAGGCTATCTTTGCAGCGATCTTCTGATCCAGCCCTGATGGTGTTCTCTTTGTTGCGACTGAGCGACAACCACTTTGCATCGCAACCATGAACGCCACGAAGCGCAAGTTCAACACCCTTCTGCAAGGAATCGGTTCTTCACACCCGAAAACAGGCGACGATGCCGTGTCACATACTGAGGCTGGTTCCTCGCCTTCACGCCATGCAACCTCAAGCTCTCTAGGCTTGGCAACACGTGTGTCTGGTGCCGACGCCGAGTTACTCCAGAAACGTCGACGACTTGGCCTGCCCGACTCGACGGCGCCTGTCCTAGCTAAGAAGGGCAGCCTAACAGCTACCATTTCTTCCATTGTTTCCCGACGACCGCAAGTTCGGGATCCCTTGAAAAGTCTCAAGGAATCACCAGCAAAGTATTCTCCGAGTGATCGAACCGAACTTTTGAGAAGACTGGCCACTTTCCAAGAAATAACAGATTGGACGCCCAAGCCGGACAAGGTGAATGAGGTGGAGTGGGCTAAGAGGGGATGGGTATGTCATGGCAAAGAGACAGTGCGCTGTCTGCTTTGTCACCGAGAGCTGGTTGTTAAGCTCAACCGCAAAGTGGTCGACGGTAAAGAGGTTGCCGTGCTGGTCTCATCCGAGATTGGTATGTTTCGTTCCATGGCGATGCCCTGTCCACCATCTGACGTTTCGATAGAGGAGGCTTTAGTTGATAAATACGCTGATCTCATCGTCACCTCACACCAGGAGGATTGTCTATGGCGTAAGCGAGGCTGTGATGGTAGGTTCTTTGGTTCAGATCGGATCGACTTGAAGTTGCTGACATCGTGCTCCCAGATTCTCTTCTTCGACTGCCTCTGGCCAACACGAGTAGTAGTCTCAAGTCTCTACGAGAACGATACGATGAGCTCCTATCGAGAGAGTCATTCCTACCCTATGAGTTCAATCTTAGGCTTCCAGACGAGTTGAAGCTTGACGAAATTCTTGCCCAACTGCCCACCGATTTCTTCACCAACCTGGCGCCTGCCAACCCCGAAGTTGGATCTCGCCCAAATCGAGTTGCACTGGCGCTTGCTCTGATGGGATGGCAGGGACTTGACAACCCCCGCATTGGTGCCGTTCCCAACTCCGCTTCTTGCCATACTTGCCTCAGACGGCTAGGACTTTGGATGTTCAAGAGCAAGGAGGTTGCGGACGACGGCGAGGTTCTTGTTCCCGCTCCCATGGACTTCCTGGATCCCGTTAGGGAACATCGTTTCTTTTGCCCCTGGTCCAACCCAGAGACCCAGCGTCAGAGCCATGCCCATACCCGTCCAGAACAGGACTTGCCGGGATGGAAGGTGTTGATACAGACCCTAGCGAATGACGCTCATCTTCGTAGCGTCTATGAAGGCCGCTCACCAGCACGACACCGAGCTCAGCGATCGATTGGAGCCCCCTCAACTCCGCAGAGACCTGGGACCGCTGCCTCTATCACCACAGCACAAACACTTCCTGCCATGCGCACGGCCACCCCAGGGTCTGTTGGCGTAACGGGCTCGGATCATGTTGAAGAGGACGAAAAGGAGAGGGACGCAAAAGACAAGGAACGATGGGCAAGATTGAGGAGAGTGAAGAGTTTGTTTGACAACAAGGGCAGCAGAAAGCTGCGGCACTCTATAAGCCGTTCTATCAGCCGACCAGGAACAGCACACTCGACAAAGTCGGGAGGAGGCCAGAAAGAATGATGTACATTTGTATGGATTGTTTGGAGTATGAGTCTGATGATACCATAATTGCGGAAATAGGTAGTGTGAGTGTCGCGAGATGCCTTTGGGAACATGATCAACGTTTGAATCAAGATTGAATGTTGGAGCAATGTTCCTTCGACTCGATTTTGTTGCGGTGTGTGTGTGCTTTGCCGACCAACATCTATTTGCGAATATGATAGCTGAATGGTCCTCTGGCGTGACTAGGCTTTCCATACGATATCATCGAAGGAAACAATTTCCCCAGTGTAGGCCTTTGTCTCGGGCTGCTTCTCAACTCTTCCTTTAATGTCGTATCCAGCGAGTTCGAGGACCGCGAGGCGCACCCCCCCAATTCCGGCTCCATTGCCAAGTCGACGTGTTGTGTCCATCCCGGCTGCCGTAGCATACACACTCAACGTACGGTCCGTTCCTTCTCTCCACTTGCCGGGGGCAAGTCTGTCCTGCTTTTCTAGCTCGTCTTCGAGTGTACGAGAGAGAGAGAGGCAGTCAGTCTTCCATGCTTCGCCACATTTATCCACCTTGGTGATCACCACCAGAGTCCGTGTCATTGTTCGAGCAAGTGTCTTGAGCATCCATTTGTCCATCCCATAATTGTCCTTGTCCGCGGGTATCAAAATGACAGCGCCTCGCAGCATCTTCCTGGAGGTAAGATACTGGACGATGGTCTCGCCCCAACTCGCCTTACTCCTGTGTCCATAGCCTGGCGTGTCCATGAGGACGAGGCTATGCTTTGGGGGAGCATCACCCTTGCGGATGAGCTCGGGGGCGATCTTTGGCCGTGGTCCGACTCCGTAGGCATTCATTGTAGTCGTCTTTCCCGGTCGGTGGCTCACTTTGGCGATATCCACGCCACCGAGGAGCGCATTCAGAAAGGACGACTTGCCAGCGTTGGAGGCCCCGACGACGACAATCTCGGGGATATGGTCGTTTTCGGCGTGATGGCTATGGGATGCCGCCGAGTAAAGCAGCTCACACGGCTGCTCAAAGAATTTTTCAGCTGCAGCTCGAGATGGCTTCTCTTTTTCAAGGGCTTCAGCTGTCTGAACATGGCCATTCCTGTAGCAAATGGACGGTTTCCAATACAGGAACCGCTCATGACCGCCCATGCCCCGCAAACCTTCCCTGGGTGGTCTGTCATGTTTCCGCCGCACCTTCTTCAGCTCTTGATCGAGCATTGAAGAGTTGGGAACAGCATTTTCATGATCGGGTGCTGTAGGTTCGATAGTTCTTTGACCACCCGGCTTGAAATTTTTAGCTGAAAAGACGAGGGTTTCGCGGTTGATGGGGTCTTGAGCTCTTTGTTGTGTTTTTGATGTGCGAATACCGGACCTATGTTGGTGCCGGTGATGTAGATCGGAAGTCGATGAGAATGAGCGTGCAGTTACTTGTTCAGGTCGTAGAGGAGAAGAGATGGGTTTGTTGGGTTTGCAGACGCGTAATAGCCGGGGTTGCAACATTTTGAAGACCTGGTCCCCCTGTAGTGAAAAGTAGATGGTTTAGTGATTGTCAGATATCTGGCCCAGGCTAGTCGTCTAATGACGAAATAACAGCAAGGCGAAATATCGACGCAGGGGAACGAAAAATTACGAGTAGGAAATTTGCAATGATGAGTTTGAGCGGGGAGGATGAAATTGAGCTGGTACATTGTGGCCGAACGTGTGTGAGTGAAGCATCACGACCAAAAGATTTCCAAGAGACGCATCACGTGACAAATGAAGCTGCACAACTCCAGAAGATCCACCGGCATTGCTGTAAAGATGGGCTGAGAGCGGCTCAAAACGGAAGTCTACATTCCCAGAGGCCTATAACTTTGACTCTGCTGCGTAGCAGATGTTGTAACGGTGGCGGCATCTTCTCATAGTCAAGTTGGCCTACTGGACTTTTTCACCTGAATACCGCGAGCAGACTCCGTCTCACTCCAGCCGATTTTCGGCACCCGCGAATATGACTACCACCAATCTCACAGAGCTCGACGCCCATGAGCAGCCCTCGGATGAAATGCGGGCGGAGTGGAAGAGCTTCATGCGTCAGGACCAGAAAAGCCTCCTCGATGACCCTTGCATTGATGATCCTCGCGCCCCGCTGGAAAAGTCTGGCTTCCGTACAGTCACTACACTTTCAAGAGCGCAGATTGCAAGCAGCTTCACTCACCTGAATCCTGACCTTGCCTCTGAAGCCGAAGGAGATGTTTCAGTTATTCATCATCCCCTGATACCGGGTTCGTTGAGAATCCATTTCTGCGTGGCATTGATAACAGCATCAACTAACAATTGATCTAGGTCTCCTCATCCTCCCCTCGCTACTCTCACCGACGGTGCAGAGGGATCTGTTGGATCGCCTAGTACATCGCGATCTAAGTAACCCAAAACATCAGACCAATCTCCATCTCCATTATGACCTCCCATACCCGGAAGGTCAGCAAGATGACGAAAGGTCGTTCTTCACCCTTCACCCAGACAGTCCCGCCTCGTTCATCCCCAAAGACCCCCACGTCCACAAACCACTCTCCATCAAACAGGTCCTGCAACGAAAACTGCACTGGGTCACGCTGGGTGGCCAATACGATTGGACAAACCGCGTGTACCCTGACCAATTGCCTCCTCAGTTTCCCGACGACATCTCCCGCTTCCTGGAGGGTCTATTTCCCGAGACGGTCGCCCAGGCGGCCATTCTTAACTTTTACACTCCGGGAGATACCATGATGATGCATCGAGACGTCAGCGAGGAGACCGACAAGGGCCTCATTAGCCTTAGTCTGGGGTGTGATGGCCTCTTCATGATCGCACCAAATGCCGCCCAGCCCCAGCCGAAGAGCGAAGCAGTTGGTGACAAGGAGTACTTGCTGTTGAGGTTGAGATCGGGTGACGCTATCTACATGACCCAGGAATCCAGATCTGCCTGGCATGGAGTGCCAAAAGTGCTCAAGGGGACATGCCCTGGTTACCTAGAGGATTGGCCGGCTCGCGGGGATGGCAAGTTTGATGAGTGGAAGGGATGGATGAAAAACAAGAGGATCAACCTCAATGTTCGACAAATGAAAGATTAAGCTACCAAGTCTGAAATGGTTAGAGTTGTTGCAAGCTTGGATTAAAGGAAAGTAGGGACGAATCATGACACTTGGTGCCTTACTGTTTCTGTTGTGATCTTGTGCATTTCTTCATGCAAGGGAAGTGCTCACTGCTAAGGGGCTGCCTCTCTTACGCTGTCGTAAATTAATCCAGAGCGACTGGCTAGGTAGTTGCTCGTCTGCTTTGAGGATTGCATATCATCTCGCCATATCGCCATATCCCCAAACGCCTGATCAAGCAAAGCCGAACCCCTGTGCATTTTCCAACGCCATTCCGAGCCGTTCCCTTAATACGTCTTTATCTCTATATTCGGGAAGAAGGAGAGTCCCGTAGCATGTATAAGCCGTGGGCAAGTGCCCGCCATCCCCCTCTTCCTCTCCGTTTTTCTGAATCACGAACTGAAGATTTTTGATGCCCCCAACTGGAACTCGATCTGATGATGTCACGAACTCTAGCAGCTTGCGTTTCATCCTATCGTCATACCTTCTCACGACAGACCAGAAGTCTTTAACAGTATGGTGCGACGCGTCCCAACCGACGTAGCGTGCATACCGTTTGAGCTCCGAGATGTCGATTTCTTGGATGCCTTCTACTAGTGACTGTAGAGTGGAGGGGCTGAGTAGAGAAAGTGACTTCTTGTCCAGGCAAGCGTTGAAGCCACGCTCGAATGCGATGTATTGCCGCCGAATGGAGATGTCCGTGAGATAGCGAATGTAATGAGTGACGTAATCATCTCGGTTCTCGTTCGTCACTAGGGGCGCGTCGTCCGGGTTCGAAGTCTGGGGTGGAGCGACATCATCTGAGCTTGCAGCTGCCTTGGGCCAAACGACGTTCTTGTCTGGAGACATTTCCCTGGTGATATTGGTACCCAGGGAGGAAACTGAAAACTCGTAGGTGCGGGCAAAGATATCCTCAACCAGGCCATCCTTTTCGTCCCATTCTAGGAGTGTTGTCAATCCGCTCGCCAGCTCCGGCCACCCATCAGCAATGTGGTGAAGCTCGGCAACCGGCTTGCCCAGTAGTTTTCGGTAGAGAGCCCTTGGGAAGGTGATGGGCAGGGTCAACCCGTTGAACAGGGCCAGTGACATTAAGAGGCCGACGAGCTCATATTTCCAATCTTCGGTGAGTGACCCAGGGGCAAACCAGGCCATGTGTGTCCGGTCATCGACTGTGAAGGCACCATATGAAGGGTCCAAGCACTCTGCGATGGCCAATCGAAAAAACTCTTGCTGAACGCCTCCCGAATCGAAGCCCTCTTCCCCGCCTTCCTCTCCTAAATGCACTTTCAACGGGCGAAGAAGCTCCCTCTCTTCCCGTCTCCATAGTTGGTCGAACGCATCTCGAGCAACATTTTTGCGACTGATTTCGAGTATCAGGTATTTGGATGAGCCTGTTTTCAAGAGGTCCTGTAGCACCCTCTTGTGGTGTGGGTTGGTGACGAGACTTCCAGGGTCAATGATGGCACTCATCCGTGTTTTGAGAGAGCTCGACTCCTCAAACACGCGACTCATCCGAGCAAAATTGATGGAGCGGAAGAAGGAGACTAGGGTATCCGGGCTGAATATGTAAGGATAGTCTAGGATATGTCGTCTCCAGCGCGTCGAGGAAAAAGATAGCCAGTCAACCGGCATTTCAACCGAGTCCAATCGGTCTGACAGATAATCAACACGGAATTGGACATCGCCCAGTAGAAGGAGGTTTCTGTTAGTGTCTGAGTTTGAGGTTAGCATAAGAGTTGGTACTGCCCTGCAAATACTACGGCTAGAGGTTATAAACTTACGCATGGTCTCGATGAATGACAAGGCTCCACCAAAGGGTCCATCCATGGCGAAGTCGGGTCTTCCATTCCACTCTTTCAAGATGATGGTACGGGCCCAATCGAGAAGCACTGTCGGAACGCGTGTTTCGTGCAAGAGGCGCTCAGAATGCGCGAACTTTAGTACCGAAGCCGAGCCCGTGCTGAGAAAGTCGAGCTGGCTTACTAGAGGTTGTAGGATGTCGGGGTCGGGAGCTTTGATGTTTGAGGAAGCTGTAGAGCATGCCATGTCGGCAAAACAACGCCTCGCTGTAATTGCGCAAAATAATCGCCGAGCAAGTCTGATGGCTAGGTCGTTCGAGAAAACATCATCATACCCCAGACAACGAGATGAAGGCTGTCGTGCTACCGCGAAACCGCCAGCAAGTGTCAGGCCGTTGGAACGTATTCGCGACATTTCGTACAAGGTCCGTGAATCCGGTACAACCGGCGCCGCAGCAACCAAAGCATGCATGCAGATGGACATCAAATACCCTGCATCAACGCTCGAGAGCCCTTTGGCACCCCTTTGAACCTTCCTGCCCCTGGCCCCAGCCAAGCGATCTACTTGTATGTCTTGTGAAGGCACAAACAAGCGTCCCGCTGCTAACCAAAGGCTGTGAAGAACAAGACTTGATGCAACACAGTTCATGCGGTAGAGACAGTACCATAGAGTCTGAGAGTCGTAGAGTTTATTGTCGCAGGTGAAAGACTGTACCACTGCCTTCGGGTCCATGAGAACATTGAAAAGAGTTTGCTCATTGAAACCCTTCCACTGCTTCTTGGAGATAGCCGTGGGGGACGACGACGATCGACGACTCAAGGGTTGTGGGGCGTTTTCCGGTTTGGGCGGTTTGGGATATGTGTTGCCCGTCTCCTGAGGTGAGGTAAGGGAGCTCTCTAAGGTCCCGTCTTCTTCATAAACGTCACATATGAAGTTGATAAGATCGACATTAAGTCGGGATAACGCTTGGGGCAAGGCTTCATTCAACCACGCAGTTGGAGGCTCTGGGTCTCCCTCAACGGAGTCTTTGGCTTGTGGCACCTGGGCACCATGTTTGGGATGGCGGCTTGGTGTACCAAGATTCTCAGTGTTGTGTTCTTCCCTTGCTATATATGGCGAAGATGGAGGAGAACCTGTCAGTAATGAAGGTTGTGAGGGTTTTGTCACGTTTTCGAAAAAGGCGGGTTTTGCTGGCACTTCTGGTATCGCCCGAGCTGACGTTGTGATAGTTGCCTTCGGTTGTGCTGGCTTGTCATGGAGGATACTGCTCACCCGAGGAGACAAGATGGTTGACTTGGTGTTGTCCCTTCTTTCGATGGGGTTTACTGGCTCGTAAGACGTCTTCTTGGCTTTTGGGGATGCTCCGCTCCTTGACTTCGAGATCGGGCCGTGCCCGGATCTAGCACCCTTGGCACAAAATGAAGCGTCATTGAGTCCAATTTCAGGCTTTGGAGGGGCCATATCTTGTGCTCCGTTTGGCTTTGTGTTGGACCCAGATGGAGCCGGTGCACTCTGACGTTCTGGGTGTGGTGCCGTCTGCGACTGGGGAATATTAATGTCGATTGCTGGCTTCGTCCGATGCGGCCCCGCGATGTCGTTGACTTGCTGCGACATGACAGTCATGCCTCGAGGTGTGAGCCATTCAAGCATCTTGAAGGTGACGGTTCCAAAAAGGTTGGCGGCAAACGACCGATGATCTTTGCTGACAGGAGCCTCAACGACGCGGATATGATGTGCCCCGTCGCTTTGCGTCGAGTTTGAAGCTTGGTTCGTATGGACTTTGGAGTCGAGTTGAGTCGGACATGCCGGGTTGTTGGTGGAAGTGAGCACTGCTCCTTGGAAAGAAGATGAACGCGAACGTTGGCGAGTAGAAGGGTTGTCCTTGCGCAGGATTGGAGATGCTTTAAGGGAAGATCTCTTAGAGTCGGGATGCGGAGGCGAAGGGGGTCGTGGAGAGAAGATCAAGTTGCCAAGGGCAGCGGATGGTTCCTTGGATTTGCGGAGGAAGGGACATAATCCGTTTTCGGGGTTGTCTTGACTAGCCAAGTATACAGCCAAAGTTCTAGCGCTTGTCGCGTTGTACCTGCGAATGGGCGCTTTGCCAGCCAAACGGCGTCGACATGTGAAGCAGGTGGGTGTTGCGCAGTTGATGTTGTCGCAGCCGTATCGTAGTTGAACAACGTACCTACTCGCAACAAGTTAGCGCTCTGCTGATTTTAGCTGGCACTTCGAGCGCAAACCTCTCAACTAAGAGCTGAAAGTCGTGGCGGCGACTTGCGCGATGAATGGCATAAACCCGCGCCGGGTTCTCGATGTTTTGGACGTATGCTTCAAGTTCAGGCGGAGCGTCAGCAGGTAAGCGGGCGAAGGGCGCCTCTTGCCACAAGCCCGCGACCAGGTCGATGTCGGTCGCCGGCTCAATGGAAGAGACCCGTGGACGAGAAATCTCGGGCGTCATGACATCCGAAGTCGAGGTCGCGCCACGACGGACGAATGGGAAGTAGAGACGTTGTTTGTGACGAGGTTGCGTGCGGTAAGGGGGTCGTGGTTCAGCTTCTCATTCCATCGGTTGAATCTCGATATCGGTGTCGCTCGGTCGTTTGACTGTCGGGTATAAGATTAGAAATAGGTATCAAGTCGATTATTATATAGCGTTATTGTCGTTATAATTGATAGAGGGTGTGTATTGGTGGGATTGAAAAGCAGAGCAAGGATTGAAGTTGTGATGATCGAGAGGAGCTGCTCGTCAGCCTCGTTCGGAAGCACAAGCGCTTTGGCGATCTGCGCCACTTCCCGTGCATGCCTGCCCGATGACGGGGGACCCGCCAGCCGCGCAGGCACCAGACCAACCCAGACTGGCACACAGTAGCTTACCAATTCAGATGAAAAGCTTCGGACCGACCCAAATCCCCGAAGCGCCGGGGTGAGTCAGCAGGGGGGCCTGGAACCCTCCAGGAGGGGCTTGGAGGGGCAAAAAGGCAGAAAAAAGTCAGTTATTATCATCGTGATATCTGGATCTTGTGTGACGTTATCGGCGAAGCCCCGCCAAATCCCACCAAACTTCGCTTCGAATTTCCCACCTGCAACCGTCTCTCTCCCCTGGGCAAAGATTCTGGATACAGGTTTACAGACATCTCTCACTCTACGCAAATTCAACATCAGTGTCGCTGTTTTTCGCATTTCGCCATGAGCGGGCAGGCTTCTGGAGCGGCGGCCACATCGGCCTCGCATCCATACACCTGCAACACTTGCCAGGTTGCGTATCGGAACATCGACCTGCAGAAAGGTCATATGAAGAGCGATTGGCAGTAAGTGATGTTGGAGTTTTCGCTGGAGTCTGCTGACCACTTTCAGTCGATACAACCTCAAGCGCCGAGTCGCCTCGTTACCCCCCATCTCCGCTGATGTGTTTACCGAGAAGGTCCTGCAGGCCAGGGCCGCATCAACGGCGGAAGCCGACAAGGCCTACTTCGAGCGGGCCTGCGAGGTTTGCCAGAAGACATACTACAGCGATAATGCGTTCCAGAACCATCTGTCCAGCCAGAAGCACAAGGCGAAGGAGGCGACAACTACCACCAACCCAGCCCCAGGCCGAGCCGACGACGAGACCACCTCTGTTGTAAGCTCTACATTTTCCCTTGGGGAGCCTGTAGCCGCTGGGCGAGATGAAGTCGACTCAGATGCTGAAGAAGAGTTCAACCATGTTGTTGAAGGCCTGCAAAAGGCATGCATTGCTGAGCAGAGACCCTCACCCGTGAAGCGACCGTCTAACCCCCGACCGTCGGCCCAGGATCCTGAACATGAGCCTGATGCAGCGCATGCTTCCGACTCAAAGACTCCTGTTCCAGCCGCTCAAGAACCTACTTCTACTTTAGAGTCGTGTCTTTTCTGCAACTATTCTTCTCCTACTGTCTCACTCAACACACACCACATGGAGAGGTTCCATGGCATGTTCATCCCCGAAAAGAAGTATCTGGTCGACCTGGATGGCTTGCTCAAGCAGCTGCAAGACAAAGTTCACCAACACCACCAGTGCCTGTACTGCGACAAAGTCAAGTCCACAGTCTTCGGTATCCAGACGCACATGCGCGACAAGGGTCACTGCAAGATCCCGTACAGCAGCGAGGAAGAGCAGCTCGATATTGGTGACTACTACGACTTCAGAAGCACCTACTCAGATGAAGAAGAATTGAGCGATGATGAGTCTGTCGTCGATGAAAAGACCGGAGGTGCAAAGCTCGGAGCCCGACGTGCGGCCAAGGTTACTGCCGAGGACAGAGAGGATATCGAGGAAGGAGAAGAAGGAGATGGCTGGGAGACTGACAGTTCGGCATCTTCATTGGACTCGGCGGACCTCACTGCAGTCCCAGCTGAAGGACACATCCATCAATTCGAGCGTTTGGATAAACATCCCCACCATTCACGACATGACGCACGGCACCGGCACCAGGCCGATGGTTGGCATTCGCATGCTCATAAGCCTACCCGCGCAGTGTTCTATGATGACTACGAATTGCATCTTCCCTCTGGCAAGTCTGTTGGCCATCGTTCCCTGAACCGGTATTTCCGCCAGAATTTGCATAACCACCCCTCCCCCGAAGAGCGAGCAGAGCGCTTGGCTATCGAAGAAGCGGCACAAGATCACGAGGGCTTGCCTTCCGATGCTCAGCTCATCCATGCGAATGGCAGGTCCCGCGAGATGGTCCCTCGTGGTATGGGAGGCATGGTCGGTGTCACAGAGCAACACAAGCGCGGAGCTCGCAAGGCTGAGGAGCGCGGGCGTACACTGGAACAAGTGCATGCAAAGAGGAACGACTGGGTGTATGGGAAGAAGCTAAACAACCACAAGAATTACTATTACCGCGAGAAGGGTGGCGGTTAAGGTATATAAATATAGTAAGATTTTAGGTAACGTGGTTGATAAGCATATGAGTCAGACAAGTATATGAGTCACTTTTCTTAACTTTCAAGCTAAGAATCAATTTAAAACCAACGCAAACTATCTAATCAATTAAAACTACTCACTATACT
>SSHR01004276.1:0-14941 GCA_006518225.1 Fusarium neocosmosporiellum | reverse complement strand
GCCATCATCCATCCAACTCCAACCACTCGTTCCTCTACATTACTGTACTTCGGGCAACGCCTCGTCGCTAATTAAGAACCCGGCCGAGCAATTCTACCGTGGTCCAAGACGAGACGAAAGACAGAAAAAGAAGGAAGGCAGGACAAGAGTTAGAGGGCCATTTTCTCCGTCGTCTTTTTTTGTCTTGTGGAAAAAGGTCTTGGTACCTGGCTCAGAAGCACTGCATTGCATCTGTCTCTGCCTGGTCCTGTGCGTATTTCTGCCTCTGCCGTGTGCGCGTTTGGTCCTCCGCCATCCGCCCAGCAACGCACCTAGCGACCCCCGGTCACTTTGGCACTTGGTCAAGTTCTAGATGCCCACGCTCTAGAAGTCCAGCTCTCCTCACAATCTCGTCCAACTCAAGAGACTGGGCCTCATCTCCCGGCTCTCCTGTGTTGACTTGCTTCGTAACGACTGTCTCTCACGAAATCCACGATTGCGTCGACACTCGCTCGTCACGTCCTCAAATGTCCTTCGAACGATTATAACGACAAACGACAACGTCGACACCGACCCCGCTACGAGCCAATCTCCTACCAGACCACTCCCTGGCCACGAGTCGACCTCAAGACGGACGACATTTGCAAGGGATTTGCTCAGACACTCATTCGATAGCATCTTGGTAGAGGAGTTGCTGCAGCATTGACTTACTGCAGAAACATCCTCTTGCATCTTCCATCGCCGTGTCGTTGATACCGAATACCTACCGATAGCTGGCGTGCTTCGGCAGAGCTCGACTCAACTCGAGTTCCTTCGAATCGTCCCCCGGTACCTACCTACCTAGGTACCTTCTCGACCATGGAGGCTTCCTCTCCCCTTGCGGCTCTGCACCGCCCGATGCCCGTCCCCGGATGGGGCAGTCGCGATGTATTCCGTGGACACCCTCACTACTCGACCGCCTCGGTCACCTCTGCTACAATGAGCCTTCGCGAGCAATTGCACAAGACTGCCGACTACTTCAACGTCAAGGACGTACGGGGCTCCTCGCCTGCTGCGAGTCTGGCTGCTGACTTGTCCCAGAACTTTCGTCTTGACAATGACTCGAGGTTCGTTGTGTCCCTGGTACTCGGGGCCAAGTGTCTTTGGTTAACATCCCAACCAGTCCTCAATTCCCCACTCCGAGACGGGCCCTCTTCACTGCCGGCATGATGGGTGGCATGGAAGGTCGAGGTGAGAAGCCCAACGGGTCCATACCTTCAGGTTGAGGGTCCCAGGTGACTAATTGGTATCTTCCTAGAAGCAGTCACGACTCCTCCGTTGCCGTCCTCGTCGCCCGCGCCCCTGACCGAGCTCATGGAGGTTTCGCCTCTACCTCACAAGGCACCCTTCTTCACACAGTTCGAGATCACTTCTCCGACGCCTGGGTCAACTCCAGCCGCTGACGACGAAATGATGCTCGACTCACCCGCTCCCATCTCACGGCAGTCTTCTCTGGAACCGTCGAAGCACATTGTGGCTGAGTCAGTCCCATATTGGCACATTCCTGAGGGTATCCATACTGACGTCCTTCCTTAGCCGCAGGATAGCTGTGCCGCGGAGACCTTCTCTCACACGAATGAAGGGTTTCAGCACGACGGCAGTGCCTGGTCGGTCACAAGGTGACAGCGAGCTCCCCCCTTTCCGCTTCGGTGCGGGCTCTCGTCTCAACCACACCAGCTCCAACCTCTCCCTTAGTGAATGCTTCGAGTCAACATCACCACCTCAAGAGCGACGACCTGCCTCTGCCAACAGCCCCTGCCCCGGTCTCCCTCTCTCCCGTGTGCGACCCCAGTTCCTCAACTTCAACGCTGCTCGCAATGGTTCGCCCATGAACTGCCACGCTCGACGGCAATCCAACCCCTTTCTCAGAAACCGAAAGCAGTTCCGCCGGTCACTAAGCATGTTCGAGCATCCCGCTGACATCATGAAGAACAAGTCCGAGGGCGAGGAGAGCACCTCGTCTGCACTACAATCGGTCATGGATGTCGAGGAGGCGCAGGAGCCCGCCCTCCCCCATTTCCTTACCGAGGATCCTACGGACCCTATCCCCCGTATTACCAGGGAAACCCTTGTGGATGTCTTGGATGGAAAGTACTGTGAGCACTTTGACCAGAAGATGGTGATTGATTGCCGATTTGAGTACGAGTACGATGGTGGCCACATCGATGGCGCTGTCAACTACAATGACAAGGACCTCCTTACCCGCCAGCTCTTCGAGACTCCCATGAGCGGGCGTGTCCTCCTCATCTTCCACTGCGAATACTCGGCCCACCGCGCTCCCCTCATGGCTCGCCATGTCCGATCCGAGGATCGCACTGTGAATGCAGAGTCATATCCCAAGCTTACATATCCTGAAGTCTACATCTTGGATGGTGGATATTCCGGTTTCTTTGCCGAGCACCGAGGTCGGTGTTACCCCCAAGAATACGTTGAGATGTCGGATGAGAATCACCAGCGCACCTGCGAGCGCGAGATGGGTCGGTTGAAGTCTCGCAAGGGCCTCAGCCGTGCCGCGACTTTTGCTTTTGGCCAGCGTGGGCCTTGCGTTGACGAGTCACCGACTGCTCCTAGCCGACCTTCATCACGACATCTACACCCTCCCATTGCCATGATTGGCAACTCCCCCATCCTCGGGGAGAGATCACATACCCGTCGTATGGCCTCATACTAGCCACCTCGATCTCCCCGACTATGTTTGCTGTGCTCGTGGTAGAGTCCGACTCCATCGGTGCTGGTCTCACCGAGTCTGCTCTTTCAGGTCTATGATCATCCGCATCTATCTCTCCTCATGCCGACAACGTTGCTAAGCGGATTCCTCACACAAACTCCTCTATCCGATGAATCCATCGTGCCATTGGACCATGGCGATATGATTCCCATAATACTTGCCCTGGCCTTCCTCGACAACCATGGCTCTGCAACTAATCCTCACACCCCTAATCCGTCTCATGCTCATAGCACCACCACGACCGCAACGACTTTTCCGCTTATAGATCACGGCGCGAGTTCTCACTCATCGATTGATTTCCTTTTTCCACGTTTTATGCATTACAGACCGGTTCATGGTTTTTTCGACATTTCCACGTTTTTTACGTATCCGGTCCATTGATGGAACCTCATTCACACACATGGGAGCCAACCCCCTCCCCTTCAGCATTTGGGCGTGCGCGTTATTCTTCTTCTTTTTTTGTTACTCGACATGCATTTGTTCTTGGCGGTTTTTCGATCTGCGTTTGGTTCCTGAGACATGTCGCGGGAGCATCATCTCCCTTGCGACTGTGGCGCTGCTCGCAATAGACATTTCGACACCGGATGTCTCGGTTTCTCCCCTACCCGTGGCTCCCCCTTGAAAGCCACCCCTCGGGAATACCAAGAAAACCTACAAAAGGCCATTTTGGCCTGATACAACAAGAGTCGCATCTGCCATTCGGTACTCTCTATTCGACAGTCTTTTGATACCAGTATCCCCCTCTTCCGGATACCCACCTACACCCCGTCTGCGCATATTGTCGCACCTATACCCCCCAACCTGACAAGACGGGAACGGTTTTTTAACCAACTTTTTTTTTTTGTTCAACATACATATTCAGATATCCCTTCCAAGGAGAGAAAATAGGGAAGATGGAAACAATTACACAAACCCTCAGGCCTGGACCTTGTATCTTTTTTTTTTGTTCTCAGATCCCGGGCCCCTCTGGTTTTGCGGTACCAAGAAAGATTGCTACTGCTGTACTTTTCTGTAGGAATAGCTGGACAGGAGTTGTGGAAACCGTTCCATAGCTAGCGAAAGATGTAGTTTTTGCTAGTTGTACATTACGTTGCCCAAGGGGGGTTCCCCTGGCTAGTAGATACCTACAATTGAGGGAAAACAGTTAAAGTTAACCTGACAGTTCTCTACTGTGATTGGTGGATGTGGTAAGCGAGTTGAGACTATCGTGTGCCGCAACTTGGCAATACACAATTGACTTGAGTTGCACAGAAATAAGTCGCAAGACCAAGCCATCCTCATAGGGTTAGGTTACATGGGGTCAAGTTGCAGATGGTTGAGTTATCTTTGTTTGCATCTTGGTTCTTCTATCAAGGCCGACTAACTCTATCCTGCATTAGACGACGGCTTCTCTATCTCTTGCTAGATACCATGTCGATGCTACGAATCATATTTCGATCCCAGGAAATAGCCCATGAAAAATCCCAAACCCGCCCTTTTGAACGCCACCCATGCATCTGCTACCACCGATATATATACGCACATCTCCATTCAGGGGTATCAAGCAGCAAAATCCCATTCCTTGAACGCCTCCCTGAAAGCCTCCACATCTTGTGTCTCCTCCTCGACTGTCTGCTCACAGTCTTTCCAGATGATGCGGTCCTCAAGCCCCAGGAGTTTGGCCATAACCCGGCGGCCAAACTGCAGATCGAAGCGCATGTCAGAGGGCAGTGGCATGACGAGGGCTTTACCCTTAATGCGGTCCTCGCCGTCGTCTGCCCAAAGCCACACACGGAAGAAGTCGCCCCCTGACTCGGCCTGCTGCGCGAGGGTGAGGTCGCGGGTGGTAAAAGCCGGATAAGACTGGTTCTCGGCCTCAACGCGGAACGCAGCTTCGGCGACGTCCTTGTAGATGAGGTCGGCGGGTAGCGGGAGCAGTTGCCAGATGAGGTGAACGTTGCGCTCACGGCTAATCTCCCATGTGACGACGCCGAGCTTGTGGGAGCTCTTGGTGGCAATCATGGCCTGGATGGCCTCGCGGAAGCGTGTCATCTCGTTGTAGGCCTTGATGGCGTCACCTTCTGGGTCCGAGACGGGGCCAATGCTCGGGATCGTGGGGTTGTGCGGAAGCGGGACGATGATCAAGTGTCCCGGAAAAGAGAGGCCTTGCTCAGCAAAGGTGGAAGAGGTAGGGAGAGGGCCCTTGGCAGTTGAGACGTAAGCATCATTGCCGATGCTGCAGCACATATGAACAGCAAGGTTAGGGTTGGAGAGACAAAAGTAACATCTGTCGGGACCAGGTGGAGGAGAGCGATGGCGATGTTTCTGTCGACCACGATACCCTCGGTCATGGTCGTCGCGGCCGTATCGGCTGTACGAGTCGTCTTTCGCCAGGCGCTTCTTGGGGGCGTTGAAGGGCGACGACGTAGCACCCGTGGGAATAGCAACATCGGCCTTGTTGAGACTGAAAGCATACATCGCCTTTGCCCTGGCGTCATTGCCATACGGCGCCATCGAAATAAATCGCGTGACGGCAGGGTTTTCGGACTCCTCTTTGGTAGGATGCACGAAGGGCTCGCGTTCGTAGAAGAAGTTGCTTGGCGAGGCGGACAGATGGTATCGAGGCTTGAGAGCAGCACATAGCTGTGCGATGGACTCCGAAACAGCTATGGAGGCCTGGTTCGTGGGATCGAGAGCAACCTGCGAGCCGGTCCATACGCCCGCGGGCCACATCGAGGTCAAGAGAATATCAGCGCTGTTGGCGCCGCGCAGGCTGTTCGCATCATCGACGGTGTGGAGGGGCAGGTGCTGCTCCTTTGACTGGCCCGCAACAATGTTTGTATCGAGCTGGCCACCCAAGGCGACGATGCGCACGCCGTCAGATGTCTTGGTGATGCTGCGCTTGCCCAAGAAGTGGAGGTTTGGGCAGATGTCCTCCTCGGCCTCGACCTTGGCTACGACGCGCGGGGGTAGAGGGTTGCTACCAATGGTGAAGTAGGTCGGTAGAGGAACTTCCAAGGTTCCATTCAATAGCGCAGAAACCGTGTCGTCGTCGTCGTCGGGGCCAAACACATCACCGGTGAGGATGGCCATAGAGAAGTTGTTCTTGGAATGCAGCGTTGCGAGCTTCTTGAAGGTGGGTTCTAGCTGGCCATTGAGGCTGCCCAAGACGATACTAAAGTGAAAAATGTCAGTCTGAGTCGCCATCAAAAGTGCTATCGTACATACATCTTTGGTGCGGCCATCTTGGCTGTTGTGTGGTGAGGACCTCTTGCCTTCTCACGCGATCAAGAGAGAACGGATGAAAGCTGAAGCTGCAGGTGCGATGATGAAAGTGCCTGGGCGCGTTTAAGATAAGAGTTTGCGGCGTGGCCTTGATTGGTCAGAGTGGGGCTTTTCGCGCTAGCGCCGCCTTATCGGTTTTGCCGCGTATCTGCCGTTGAAAAAAGTTAGGAAATTTTGGCGGGGAGCCGCATCGCGGTGAAGCTCTTCTCGCAGCGAGACTTGGACCTTGAATCGCACTCTACAAATCTCTTTTTTTCGGCGTGCAACACCGCCAAGATGCCGTCCAACTCCTCCGGGCGCATCGCCAAGGTGCGAAAGAACAAGAATCTGACACCGCACCAGAAGAACCATCGATGGGAGTCTTTTAGCACCAAGATCTCCAAGTTCAGTTCCCTGCAGCCGTTGCGAAAAGTTCGACGCCATGACCTCGAGACCGAAGACCTTTCGACATCGACGTCGTACTTCCAGACCGGGCTGCAGAAATGGGGAGAGCTCAATGTCTCGAAGCCCTTCTCCGCCTTCAAGACAAAGGTGTATCCGCTGTGCGAGAGCCTTCCTCAGCTCCTGCACTTCGAGCAGCGGATAATGGACCTTTTGGCCGATTTCATTTCGGGCCAAGACAAGGAAGCTCTGGAGCCTCTTCTGGATCTCCTTACAGCATTTTCACACGACCTGGGAGTTCGATTCGAGAAACATTATGGGAGGAGTCTGGATTTAATGGTGGCAATCGCCGCCAAACCTCAGCCTGTCGAGGTCATCGAGTGGACATTCGGCGCCCTCGCCTTTTTGTTCAAGTACCTCTCCAAGCTGCTGGCCCCGGACCTGCGACCGACATTCAAGGTCATGGCACCTCTACTCGGAAAGTTGCGACATCCCCCTCATATCGCCCGATTCGCCGCTGAAGCCCTGAGCTTCCTGGTAAAGAAGGCCGCCGCGCCGTCGCACCGCGAAACAGCCCTCAAGCGCCTAGTTGAATGTGCGCGGGATGATCTCATCAGCATCAAGTCTGACCGCCAGTTCACCCTCTACAAGGACGGTTTGATGACCATGTTCGCCGAGGCCATCAAGGGTACAGACAACATCATCCACTCGACTGGTCCAACAATTTTTGCCGCTTTGGTCGATGCTATTCCTGATGAGGAGCGCTCCCTCGCAGAGGAGACTATTTGGACCGATGTTGTCTGTGGTGTTTTGACCAGCGTGATTCACCATGCAACTGTCGACACTTTTGGAGAGTTCGCTGAGGGAGTTCATCAGTCGATTCAAGCAAACATGGAGAGCGTTTCTGCGGTTGATCATCAGTGGCAAGCAATTCCTCTAATCAGGATCTACGGCACCCTGGCTGGTGTTCGAAAGGGATATCGACTGAGCGACTGGGCTCCTCTTATCCGCAATTTTGTCGAGATGCTGTCGAATGTTACCAAAGCGGCGCTTGAAGTGCCGAAGGACGCCGAGAGTGTTGTGTGGAAGTCTGTTATTGTCAACATCGCCATTGTATGGCATCACGCGCCGATCGACGCTTTAATACCCCATATTGTTTCTCTTACTCAATCCCTGAGCCGCGAGCCGTTCATGAAATGGTTCATCCCTTTCTGTTCGTACTTTTGCGAGCTGGATGCTCAACGTTTCGGAAGTCTGTTCCGGAATGATTTTCAGAAGTAAGCTCCCCTACCCCTATCTTGGATTTCTGGACTAACTATGTCAGGTTTATTGCCAACCACTGGTCTGAAGGTCCTAATGAGGACATGTTATGTGTCTTGTTGCCCAAAATGATTGAGAACCGCGCTTTTCCTCCAGCGGGTGAAAAGGACAGCTGCAGGATGCCGCAAGCCTGGCAGGACCAGATCGTTTCCAAGTTTGAGCGCTTGGAAATCTCGCCTTTCCCTGAGAGGGGACCTTATAACAAGGATCCTCAGGTCTGGAGGGATAGATGCCTGCCAAAGTACTCTGCTCTGCTCCGAATCCTCGAGTTGACCACGGTTCACCCATCCACAAACGCTCGCATCGCCGAACTTCTGCTCCGAAAACTCAAGTTGGCTCTGCGGCCCTCCTCCTCTCTTGCATCCGATGAGGTTCACTTTATTGTTGGCCAAGGATTCCACGCATACCTTCGCATGAGCAAGGCCGCCGGGTCTGTCGACATTGCCTTGAGTCCTTTGCTGCGAGCTGCCGTACCACGCTTCGCACAGTCTATTGGCTTCCTTCACGCGTATCTTGCCTACGAGGAGATTCTTCGAAGCAAAGAGACGGCTGAGAGACAAGGCAGCACAAGCAGTGATAGTTCAACAAGCGAAGAAGATCCAGTCATCAAGTCATTGATCGAGAACCTGAGCTCTCCGTCCCACGACATTCGTCTGGCATCTTTAGAATTGCTCAAGGCGCTCAGCCCGATTACAGATGCCTTCAACAGCGTTGACACTATGATCGAAGTTGAGCAGACTCCCCTGGGCCTTGCACACACAAGAACGATTGCTACGCTCCTTCGCAAGCTGGGACAGAATTACGCTTCATTTGAGGACAAGTCGTGGTTGCAACAGGCAGTTCCGTCTTTCCTTTACGGTATGCTGACAGTCAAGCTCTCACCCGTGTGGGATGACGCCGTGGAGATGATGAAGCAAATCGCCCAGACCAAGGCTGGAGAAGAGGCAGTCTGTGAGGTTGCGTTCCGCTGGCTCAAGGTTCCTTCAGCTCGCTGGGGTCCTTCACAGCCGGAAACCCACTCTTCAGGCCCGACTTTTGTTTCCGACTTCGAATGCACCGCAGTGCGTCGGCTTGAAGAAGTTGCAGATGAGGTGGAAGAGGCCATCGACCGCCCAGATGACTTGATGCTGCATAGTTTCGATGAGAAGCAACGGACAGCAGAGGTTGCGGCTGGTAACTCTAGATCCCGCGCACTCAAAGTGTTCAACGCGATCCCTGCTATTGCAGAGAGAAGATCTCGCCACCTTGTTCCTCACTTTCTCGCATGGGCGGGTGACGACGACCGAACTCCTGACTCGGCTGATGAGCAAGATACTTCTGAAGGCGCAACTTGGTCTCTTGCGGATCGCAAAGCCATGATTGGTGTCTTTTCGCAGTTCATCAACCCCCGAGTCCTGTACCAACACGAAGAAGTCTATGCTGCACTTCTTCAACTGATGGAGAATGGTGATGTTGAGGTCCAGAAGGTCACTCTCAAGGCTATCCTTGCGTGGAAACAGGAAGCCATCAAGACCTACCAAGAAAACCTCGAGTTTCTCCTTGACGAAGCTCGGTTCAAGAACGAGCTTACCGTCTTCCTTCAGGACGACAATGCCATCAAGTCGGAACACCGGGCCGAGTTGATGCCTGTGCTGCTTCGATTGCTCTATGGTCGAACCATCTCCAAGAAGGGCGCGGCTAGCGGTCGACACGGACTGCACGCAACCAGGCTCGCTGTCCTGCGAAATCTCAGTGTTGAAGATATGGGCGGCTTTTTGGACATCGCCACCGGAAAGCTGAAGGATGTCAAGGTCGTTGGCGCATCTAAGAAGATTTTTGACGAGCCCCTGCTCCCCGTTCGAAAGCAAATGGGTTTCCTCAACATGATTTCCTCCGTCATCTCCGAGCTTGGAAACAATGCAACGCCCTATGTCGAAACCCTCCTCAACGCGGTTCTTTACTGCCTTGTTTTCGCCTGTCGACAACTGAGTGGACATGGCACGGATCCGGAAAACCCCTCTGATGAGGAGGAGGAGGAGAAGGCCAGCACACACTCTCTTCTCAGAGTGATCCGTTCAACTGGTCTGAAATGTCTGAATGCGCTTTTCCAAAACGCTCAATCTTTCCAGTGGGCGCCGTACCAAGACATCATCATTGAAGAGGTTGTTGTTCCAAGACTCGACAACTTGCCTGTTGAGACCACCCAGGGAGTGTCGGGCATGCTGCAGCTCTTCTCGACCTGGTCAGTTCTTCCTCGTGTCGCTCTCTTCCTCGCGCCACACGACAAGGTTCTTCCGGATGGAGTTCTTCCCAAGGTTATTAAGACCCTTTCAACCAAGGGCAAGGACGAGGTCAAGATTCACGTGCTAGCCATTATTCGCAACTTGGTGAAGCTTGCCACCGCGCCAGCTCAAGAGTCGGAGTACAACGAGGTTATCAAAGCGGAACTCCTTGACACGAATGCCGCAGCGATCCTAGCCCAGATCACAACTGTTCTAGATATGTCCGGCCTCAGCAATGACCTATTGGAGGCTTGCGTGGAGACCATCTTGTCTTTGGCGCCGATTGTTCAGGATCCTCAGGACATTCAGTCTGTGATCAAGATTTCCATCTTCCTCCTGAACCAACCCCCGCGACGAGTCAGCCCCAAGCTCAAGGGCAGAATCCTTCTCATTGTCGAACAATACGTCACACGTTCCAATGCCGTTGAGGACCGATCACTCCTTGACGACGTGTACGACACTATTTCATCTCTCTACAGCTATTTCAAGGATCAAGAGAACCGACAATCCCTGTCAAGAGCGTTGCTGACTCTCGCTGAGAAAGACAGTAGTCTTGTGGAAGTTGCTAGCCTCTGTGAAGCCCTCAATTCGTTCAAAGAGGGTCGGATCGAGGAGCCAGATTACGACAAACGTCTCGCCGCCTTCAGTGCCATTTCAGGTGATCGGGAAGTCCCTCTCACTCCGAAGCAGTGGCTTCCTCTACTTCACAACCTGATTTTCCATATTCGAGACGACGAAGAGTTTGGAATTCTCTCATCAAACTCAGCCGATGGCATTCGACGATTCATTCGAGATGTGGCCGCTTGCACCGTTGATGCTTCAAAGGAGAAGTTCGACACTTACCTGCGGGACGTCATCCTCCCTGCTCTCTATGTCGGAGCCCGCGAACCCTCCGACACTGCTCGACGAGAGTATCTCCGGGTCATGGGACACCTCATCATGACACTACCCGAGTGGGAGCCCATTGCCGACCTCGGCGCCTTGTTGAGCGATAGGACAGAGGAGACTGCAGAGCCAACTTTCTTCTTCAACATCCTAAGTCCCGCGACCTCGAGGCAATTGGAGGCTCTTCAGATTCTCGAGACTGCCAACAACCAGAAGGAGATGGGTAGTCAGAATCTTGCGCAGTTCTTCATCCCACTTCTGGAGCATTTCATCTTCGGCCGCACTGATGGAAGCGATGACCATGGACTCGGTGCGCAGGCGACCAACACTATTGGTAACCTGGCAAAGTCTCTGCACTGGAAACACTACCGTACTACTTTCCAGAGGTACATCGGCTACGTCGAGTCAAAGCCCGATCTTCAGAAGCAGACAATCCGCCTCCTGGGCAAGTTTTCTGATGCCCTCATTGCCGCATCTGAGGAGGCTCCGGAGGAACGCATGGAAGTGGATCAAGTCGATGCCTCGTCATCAACCAGCACAAGGCTTCCTCTCACGATGCCAAAGTCAGAGAAGCTGTATGCCGAGGTAGAAAACTCCTTCCTGCCCACGCTCATCAAGCATCTTCATCTGAAGGATGAGTCGGAGGTCAGTTACCGTGTCCCTGTTGGTGTGGTAATCATCAGGCTCCTGAAACTCCTGCCTTCGGAGCAAATGGACCAAAAGCTGGCAGGTGTCTTGACGGATATCAGCCACATCCTTCGAAGTAAATCTGTGGAGGCTCGAGACATGGCTCGAGATACCCTAGTCAAGATTGCTGTCAACCTTGGTCCCTCATTCTTTGGCTTCATTCTTAGGGAACTTCGAGGAGCTCTCACCAGAGGATACCAGCTTCATGTTCTCTCGTACACGATGCACTCGATCTTAGTTGCAGTCATCCCTGGCTACTCTCCCGGCGACTTGGACTACTGCCTCCCAACCATCGTGACGGTGATCATGGATGACATTTTCGGCGTGATTGGACAGGAGAAGGATGCCGAAGGATATACCAGCCAGACGAAGGAGATCAAGAGCAGCAAGAGCCAGGACTCGATGGAGCTGATTGCCAAGAATGCGTCCATCAGCCAGCTCATTGAGCTTGTGAGGCCTCTGCGGGCCCTTCTGATGCAAAAGGTTGACCTCAAGATGATTCGCAAGATTGATGCCCTCATGACACGCATTACTACCGGCCTCCTTCAAAACCCGGCTGCCGAAAGCCGCGACACTCTCATCTTCTGTTATGAGGTCATTCAAGACGTCTACAACTCACAGAAGCCCGAAGTTGAAGAGAAGATCGATCCGAGGGTCAAGAAGTACTTGGTCCAGAAGGGTGCCAAGAAGAGCGGCGAGCGAGGTAGGACAACCAAGAACACCTACAAGCTCATTCGCTTCGCCGTCGACATTCTTCGGGCCATCTTGAAGAAGCACGACAGCCTGAGGAATGCTGCCAACATCTCTGGCTTTGTCCCTATTCTGGGCGATGCCTTTGTGGGCGGAGAGGATGAGGTGAAGATCTCAGCCTTCAGACTGCTGGCTGTCATCGTCAAGGTGCCATTCCCTGATGACCAGGCCGATAAGCTCTACAAGGTTGCTGTCAAGGAAGCAACAAAGGGCATCTCGATGGCAGTCTCTACCACGACTGACCTGTCTCAAGCAGCACTCAAGATGCTGGCTGTTGTCCTTCGAGACCGCCGAGATGTACCGGTCAAGGACGCGGCAATCGACATGTTGCTTGGCAAGCTAAAGGATAATCTTACTGAGCCCCTATATCGACACGTCACATTCAACTTTTTGCGATCGGTTCTGGACCGGCATATTGAAACCGCAGCCATCTACGACACGATGGACTACGTCGGAACAGTCATGATCACCAACGACGACAAGGATACTCGTGATCTGGCACGAGGCGCCTTCTTCCAATTCATTCGGGAGTACCCCCAGAAGAAGGCTCGTTGGGCCAAGCAACTCAACTTTATCGTCGCCAATCTCAAGTATGACCGAGAAGGTGGTCGTCTGTCTGTCATGGAGATTGTCCACCTGTTACTCATGAAATCTTCTGATGACTTTGTCCAGGAGGTGGCCGCCACTTGTTTCCTCCCGCTCTTCTTTGTCCTGGCCAACGATGACAGCGAGAAGTGTCGACTTGCAGCGGGTGAGCTGCTAAAGGAGATCTTCCGCAAGGCTGACAAGGAGAGGACGCAGACCTTCTTGGGTCTGTTGCGTTCATGGCTCGACAAGGATGGGAACGAGGCAGTTATCAAGCTTGCCCTCCAAGTCTTTGGCTACTACCTCGAAGCTCATGAAAACGCCTCGAAGAACAAGAAGGACTTCAAGCTTGTTCTTGCCAAGGTTAATGGCGTCATCGAAGCTGAGGATATCCGTGAGGTCAACGGAGAGCTCCTGGAGGCTGCGCTGGGAGTTGTCCGAGCCTCTATGGCGGTATTCCCTGACAAGATTCTGGCAAGCAATAGTGAAGACATGTGGGCGAACATTGCCAAGTGTCTCTCTCATCCCGATACACCTGTCAAGCTGGCGTCCATTGGGCTGATCAGCTCCTTCTTGGCTGATTTCGCACAGAAGGCTAGTAGCACCCCTATTGGCGAGCCGGTGGAGGGCAGCTATGGACTTGAACTTGATCTGTCAAAGGTACAGGATCTTGTCAGACAGGCGCTTGGCGTTCTGGCGACACGTGATGTGGATGAGAAACTGGGAGCGGAGGCTGTCCAGGTTCTCGTTTTCCTGGCTCCCCGCCTGCCCCTGCGACCTCCAGTTGAAGAAGAGGAAGAGGGTGAAAGCGAGGAGCAGGCAGAGGAACAGGAGGACGCTGATGAAGTTGAGGAGAAGCAACGAAAGACGGATCTCCAGCATCTGTTCTGGAAGCTGTCTCACATCATCCGAAGGGAGATCCCTCCCAGAGCCGTTGCCATCACGCCCAAGGTTGTTGCTATGGAGGTTCTTGAGACTGTTTGCCGCAGGTCTCCTTTGGATCGCCTGCAGCCATCTCTCAAGACAATCCTGGTGCCGCTACACAACCTCACCGACCCGTCGATTGCACCGCCATTCTCAAACGACGAGCTCTTCAAGACAAAGCACGAGGGTCTCAAGACCAGGGCGCAGATCCTCATGGATGCCCTGCAGAAGAAGTTTGGAACGGCTGAGTACACGAAGCAGCTGCTGGCGATCAGGGAGGAAGTGAAGGCCAAGAGAGAGCAGCGGTCAAGCAAGAGAAAGATCGAGGCGCTCGCGCACCCTGAAAAGTATGGACGGGACAAGCGGAAGAAGTTTGAGAAGAACAAGGAGCGGAAGAAGACGCGATCCAAGGAGCAGAAGGTGATGAGGCAGTCGTACAAGCGGTGGTAAAGAAGTTGTAGTCGAGCATCAAGTGGCGTTTGGGAGTTTCCGGCATTAGACAGCACCCATTTCGAGGCGTTTGTTTGTGGATATATAAAAGTTCACTGTAGATGAGATTGGGAAAAATACACAACGCCATCAAGGCGAATCTTTATCAATATGTTTTGTCTATGAGAAGGGTATCCTACCAACGCCACCCAATGCCCTCGACTCTATCATACAACATGGTGCCCTTTTATCTTTATTCGTACATCTCAAATTCCATACAGCGACTTATGAGGTCCCGGTCTTTCCAGTTCCCTCTTCAGATTGAGCAAGAGATTCCTCTGGCCAGAACTCAATATCGCCGTCCTCGCCCAGGCTTCCTCTCTTGACGAGCTGTCCCTTTTCCCGCATGAGATCCTCGACGGTGATCTTACGATCGCCAAAGATATTCAAATGGTCGCTGATGACGTGACGGTTTCGGCATCCAGGGCAGGTAATAAGCGTAGAGCCGTAGTGGTAGCCCTGCTTGGAGACGTTGTGGTGGGAGCGATGGCCGCAGGGCACGCAGGTGAAGGACAGCTGGTAGTAAGACGGCTTGATCTCTGGCCGCTCGCCCTCGCTCTTGGGCTGCTCTCCGGGCTGGGCCTTCTCGCGGTTGGGCTGCGCGTACTTTTGCGTGGGCGGGTGGGGGATCGAATGTGCCGCGCGGGAG
>SSHR01004255.1:0-12849 GCA_006518225.1 Fusarium neocosmosporiellum | reverse complement strand
TCCCCGCCTCGAGTGGTTGCGTGCTCACGACCCTGACATTTCACCAGCTTCTGTCCCACGGTAATATATCTTGACCTTTTCACTCCTCCCAGCGTTGAGTCGAGCTTCAAACCTCGGTGTTCCCGGTTGACGACGCGCCGAGCCGATATCGCCAACCAAACGGTATCGCTTATCGCGATCCCGGCCGAGATTGCGCACAAACGGTCCGGGGTAATCTCGACGTCGTCGCGATAGGACATTCAGGATGTCGCGGTCTGAATCGACGCGATCGGGGGAGGGCACATACGCACGCGAACGACAGCACATACACGACGAGACAGATGATGTGGCAGTCCCGACGAGTCCCCTTCTCGAACCGAGGTCAACATCCCCAACCGGCTATGGATTGAGGGCAAAGCTAGGGTTGGGCGGAGTTGCTCGGAGGACGGTGGGCTTCGCGCTGTTGATGCTGACGGTGTTTCTCTGGACACTATACAACTTTATCGCTAGTGTACGCGACCTGTTGACCTCCTCCGAGATTCGGTGCTAATTGCTTTGGTAGTACATCTTTGCCGACCAAACCTACAACAAGCCGTTCTTTGTCGTATACGTCAATACCTCGATATTTGCCATCTCGTTGGCGCCCAAATTTCTGCGATATCTGAGGAGGACTGGTTTCCGTGGATTGCGACACGATGCGACTCAGCTATGGGCGGACTACAGGCAGGGTACGATTCGGACAAAGACGTTGCGCGAGGACGAAGACGAGGGAGCCGGCGAACGGTTGATATCGGAGGGGTACGGCAGCGCAGAGAACACAAAGACGGACGAGAAGCTGGGACTTCACGGAACCGCGGTTCTGAGTTTCGAGTTCTGCATGCTCTGGTTCCTCGCCAACTACTTCGCCTCGGCCTGCCTGGAGTACACGAGCGTTGCCAGCGTTACGATCTTGACATCGACAAGCAGCGTGTGGACGCTCATTTTCTGCTCTTTCTTCGGAATCGAGCGCTTCTCGACGCCTAAGCTCCTCGGCGTGGGAGCATCGCTCGCCGGTGTCATACTCATTTCGACCGTGGACATGTCTGGCACCAGTGACGAGGACCGGGGATCGTTCCCGCACAAGACGACAGCACAGATTGCTATTGGTGACTCGATGGCGTTTCTGAGTGCGGTTATCTACGGCATATATGTGACGGTGATGAAGAGGAGGGTTCCCGATGAGGACAAGGTGGACATGCAGCTGTTCTTTGGACTGGTTGGTGTGTTCAACTTGATACTCTTGTGGCCTCTTTTCTTCGTCCTGCACTGGACTGGCTTGGAAACAGTAGGTCACATTCTCTACCCGCTGTCAGATCTCACTAACTTGGCATCAGTTTGAGCTTCCACCGGATGCTACCATCTGGGGTATCATTATTGTGAGCACTTGACTCTTCCACTTCACGTCATTCTGCTAACCTGTCCTACCCAGTTCAATGCCGTGTCATCCTTCATCAGCGATATCTCGTGGGCACTGGCACTGCTCATGACCACACCGTTGGTGGTGACTATGGGCCTGTCACTCACGATCCCGCTGTCCTTGATCGGCGAGATGCTGCAGTACAGCCGGTACTCTAGCTTCACGTATTGGGTAGGAGCAACGGTTGTGTTTGTTTCTTTTATTGTGGTGAGCCGCGAGAGTCATGATGCGGAGGAGGACAACAAGAAGAACGACGACCTGGAGAGGGCGGCAAGTGATGTGATGTAGGGTGTATGGAAGAGGGAGCACTTGGATGATTTTTATGACTTTACACCGTTAGGATTCACAACACAGCAAGATACCGAGGCATGGAATATTAGGAGTTTTGGTTAGGTGGCTATAAGTGGTGGAAAAGAGCGCGACCTCAGGGTCCCATTCAACATGCACGATCCAGACAGCTCACCAACCAAGTGTTGATCGCACCAGGCCCGGGCGTTCTGGACCCTTGAAGTTATTCATAGCCTCAACCTCGGTCACATGGATCCTGCGATGATCTTGCCGAGATCGAAATCTCTGTGGGGACTGTGCGGGACCATGGGCGGGAGATGTGCAGCAGGGGTCACACGATAGTTGCCTCCGGGAAGCTTTCGATACTGCACGTGTAGACACAGCATGTAAGTTGTATGTACTATGTAGGTTGGCTTCAGGTAGGGCATTTTGCAAGTACTGCAATGGATAACTGGTATGGATATTTGCACTGGAATTCACCGAGTCAGTGTTTGCCAGAACAGCGTTTGGTGAAAGAGTCTAGACTTGGGAACCCAAGACGTGATTTCAGCCCTGTTTTGTAATTTACAGAAATGTATCTGGACAAAAATAAGGGCCTCCGGGTCTCGAACCCGAAATCTATCTGCCTTGCGTCTATTCATATGCCTCCATGTAGCAGAATGCGGCACGCCAACAGAGATCCGCTGAGCGGGTCACGCACTTGGGACGGCGGGGCTGAAAGTGTGCTGGGCGTCGATGGGACACCAAAACCTCGATCTCGATCAAGCATTCCGGGCGGGCCTCTCTGTTACACGCCGGGTCATGGGTCGTAGGGTCCTTGCCTGTGAGAGCTCTTCTGGTCCCTGAAGAGATGGGAATCAAGATAAGATGGTGAATCGAAATAGGGAAAAAAATGCGGCGGCGAATCAGATCCGAATTGGAAAGGGGGCGACCTATTCCTTCATGTTGGGAAGACCAGGCCTCCATCGCACCTTCACTGACTGACTGCGCACTTCAACGTTGAAAAAAACAACGTCAGGGTCTTAAGGACCGTTAACCCCGAACCTTTCTTCTTCCAATATCATCCATCATCTCGACCTTTTCTCCTCAACCTCGACCTCGATCTATCTCGTTCCTACGCTTTTACTTCCTTAGTTCGCCTTGCTCTCTCACATATCGATGACCTAGTTCTCGCTCATTTCCTACCTATCATCTCTCGGAACCGCCCGTCAGCACTGCATAGTCTATTTCAACTGCGGTGCAACACCATTTCCCTGGTGGCTAGGGAACTCAAGCTAGCCAACGCCCTCATATGGCAAACATGACGTCGACTCGTGATCTCCCCAACAATCCTCAGCCTCACCACAATCATGATCGTCCGTTGGCCGAGTCCATCGTCGCTGCCACCAGGAGCATCCACGCCAAGCTTAACAAGCTCATCATCGCTCGCTTGCCGCTCGCGCTTCCTCCCCGTGCTCAAGATCCTGCTCTCTATATCTCGGGACTCCTCCACATCACACCCATCTACATAACCTTTGAGGCGCTATGGCGCGATATCTTAGATTCGAGTCCGGTCAATGACGTTGACGGCGAGGAAACCAACGCCCGTGACCCCGACGTCAGTTCCCCTGAGACTGCTTTCCCTGCCTCTGATGCACATAGGCTTTCGGGTTGCAACAGGATGCAGTCTCTGCTTCAGCATGTTTTCCTTCCTGGTCTGATGCGCTCTGATCGTCTCAAGGCAGATATCGGACAAATAACAGGATGGTCAGACAGTCTCGTCGAAGATCAGCTGCGGTTTGTTGAACAGAGCGGATGTTTGGGCGATTTCATTCAGCACATCAAGAGATCAGTCCAACACCGGTCCCATGTCCTCCTGGCCTACTCCTATATCCTATTCATGGCGCTCTTTGCTGGAGGTCGCTTCATTAGAGCTACCTTGGAGTCGGCAGGGGATGACTTTTGGAACCATCTGCCCTCCCCTATCAAGCCGACCTCTCTCCCTTGTCAACAGAGCACGAGGCCAACTAAGAGAGCCAGCGGCCTCTCTGACGAACAGCTCCCCGATCATGACCATTATTGTCATGCTACACATACGATGCCTCTGAGGTTCTTCCATTTCCAGACACCCGAGGATGGCGAGGACCTGAAGCGCGAGTTTAAGCAACGACTTTTGGATGCGGAGAAGATGTTGACAGCCCGTGAGAAACAAGACATTGTCCAAGAGTCGGTCTGTATTTTTGAGAATATGACTCTCCTGATCCATCAGCTCGACTCGGTTTGTGGTGACCCCGAACGGAAGGACAGCAGCAGCACAACATCTTCTCTCTTTGAGCTTGTCGACCAGTTCCATCCTTTCCGCTCTCGTCTCAGGGACAGTGTGTCCATCGCCAAGGAACGAAGCGCGCGAACCTCGACGTTGTCATCGGATGGTGTTAGACAAGTATGGAAAAGCTGGGTGAATACCTCGGCTTCTTCACCCCCTCAGGGCGAATTTGCCACACCCATCGGCCACCCTGATGTTTCTAGAACCGACACTGGCGCTGCCTCTTGTCCGGCCTCCAAATCTATGAGATTCGAGAAGGCTCTCCCCAAGCCAACACGAACCCCAAGCGATCTCGCCAAGACAAAGCATGGCTTCGACGAGTGCCTCAAGCTCGCGTCCCAGAGGCTTCAGAGTATGCATGTAATCGACTGGCTAATGCTGGCGGCCTTGTGTGCTCTTACATATGGAGCTCTCTCCTCTGCCAGACGAGGCGAGGACGTGGCTCTGAATGCCTAATGCCTGTACACTGATGTTGGCGACTGCATGTCATTTGGCGCCTTCTTCTTTCTTTCTTCCCCTTTCAGAGTAATGAAGCATCCAGGATACCCAGTTTGGGAGGAACACGCATGTCTATACAGGAGTTTGGCGGGTTGGTTTTGCCTTTGAGCACGCGCATACGATTGTACTCGATACCCATGGATACATGAAGCCTTACAATAGAAACAATTATGACCCTAGAGACAGTAAATAAAGTACATACGGACGCATGATCCTTGAACATTTCACGTTGATCAACTGGTAGGCTTCGCTGGGAACTTGATGTCATTGTAGATGCTGTGTTACATCTAGGTACTAACTCAAGTAACTAACACCTTCTCATGCTAATGGATCCTTTTCTACTCCATTTCCGAGTCCGTCAAATCCAGGACTCTGCCAAGAAGTATCTACCTATACTTGAAACGCCTTACAATGGTCGGGGTATCATAATGTAAAAAAAAGGAAACAATGCCTGAAAGAGGCCTGTAAAAAACACTCGCTCTCATCTTTTCCTACTCTTCATCATCCTCAGCGTCCCAGTCGTCGCCCACATCGGCCCAGCCTGCCATGTGGCGCTCACCACCAAAGTCGCCAACCTGTCTGTAGTGTCGTGCGCGCTCGCCATTCTCCTGCCACTGTCGCACAATGTAGTCATCGGAAGCGCTGACGAGCTTGCCGTCGTGCGTCCAGCTGATATTGGTGACTTCGCTCGAGTGTCCGTGGATGAGGGGTGTGCCGATGCGGAAGATGGGGAATGAAGTCTCTGGGGCCGAGAAGGAGCGGGAGGGAGTGCCAGCGGAGCCCGGAGAGTCGAGGACGTGGGCGCGCTGGTCACATGCCGAGCGAAGATAGCGCTCATCAGTGGGGAAGAGCATGACGGACGAAGAGGTGCTTCCGACGGCGAGGAGGTCGGAAGTGTGTGATAGACCCTTCTCGCGCATGCTGCACTTGACGTAGAAAGTTCGGGCGGAAAAGGAGTCGTGCTTGAAGCCGTATAGAGGACCGAGACCCTCGACACCGGTTGGCCGGCGCTTGGTGGCGAAATCCTCGAGTTCAGGGGCGTGGCCGAGTATTAGGTGAGTGGTCGAGTAGGCATAGACAGTGTTATCCTTGCAGACAGCGTACATGCGAGCAGCGTCGCTGCTAAGGGCCAGGGAAGTAATGCCGTATGATCGCCAGGCGTGCGAGGACGGCGCGCGGGTGGAAGCCAGGGGGGTGCTCTTCTCCTGACGGCGAGGCTTGATATATCGGAGATCCCAGAGTCTGACCACAGCCTCGGCCTCGGAGGCAGAAAGGAGCAGGTGCTCGCGGTCAGCGGGAAGCCATTTGATAGCAGTAACAGAAGCAGTTGAGGTGTTGCCCGCCATTGTACGCTCATGAGTTCTGTCGAGAATGTTGACGGTGGCCGCGCGGAAGGGGTCGAGGCTTCTATCCCTCGCGACAACAACCCGGCGTCCCCTGGATTCGCTGGAACTGGAACGGGTCGAAAAGCTCCTGTTGCGGGCCTCGGGGCATCGCAAATCCCACAGGCGAATACGTCCAGCCTTATCCGAGGTGGCCAGGACGTTACCAGTGGTTTGTCCCTTCTGCCATGCGATTTGCCGTGTCGAGTCCCAGTGGCCACCCTCAAGCTTAGCCGCAACGGTTTGCGTAATGGTGTCAATGATGAGGCCTGATTCACCAGAGGCTGTTGCAAGGCGAAGGTCGTCTCTCGAGAAAGCCATGTCCCAAATAGCATTGTTGTGGACTTGGAAGTGAGCATCAACCTTGTCCTGGGCGGGATTGTCGGTTGGAGTCGTGTTGAAGAATCTCACGCAGCCTTCTTCATCACCAATGGCGGTTACTGGGGCGCTGTTGGCACTAGCAAGGCAGAATGGGATGGTGTTACCAGGTCTGTCTCGGGCGACACACTCATGATAATCGGTGCTGCGGCTGTGAAAGTTGGCCGTCTCAGATCGGACGTCATAGGCTGGGGAGTGAAGATATGTCTGGCCATTGGGATATCCGAATCCATGTTCGCGGTTGAGCAGTTGTGCCTCGAATCCTCGGTTGCCAAATTTCCTAATCGGTCTTGGTGCGTATCCTTCCAGTGCCTGAGTCATGATGTCAGTGATGCCGACGGAAACCTGGGAATGGTGACATACGTTTTTGGGCTCTACCGCCTCAGTAGGACTAGGGAAATTGACGGAAGTCGGATTTTTCTTCAATGCTTGAGCACCGCCACGGCTAGCTTTGAAGAAGTCGCTCTGATGGAGGGTTAGCAAGGATTAGGATGTTGTGCGGCTGGGAAGCTTCCTACCAGAGTAGCTTTTCTACGGCTGTTGAGACTCTCTTGACTATCTTGAGCCTTTGTGGGAGCATCCGATAAGGTAACATCGTTCTCCTGGGATGCTTGTGCTGGGAGATTGAGTCGGAGCGGAGGCATGTTCTCGAGGTTGATAGCAGGCCTCTTGAAGTCGGGCTCAGCCTGTCCAGCCTGGAGCTTCCGTTTCCTTGAATCATCCTGTAACCGGCTGGTGGGAGACGGAGGAGAGATGGGATCGGAAGCAATGGGGTCGCTGAAGAGGGATTGAGGCGAGAGAAATTGTCGGTGGTTGATGGCTGACGAGTCCAAGTTGCCAAGGATGCTCCTAGGTTTTGGCAGCTCTTCGATTTGGGCTTGCCTCTGGTACCAGAAACGGGTGAAGCGTCGGGGGGTGATGGAAGGGTTGGCTTTTCGTCGAGACGACTGCGAAGGCGTCGGGAGGCCAGAGGCGGCGGCTGGTGAGGATGCCATGGCGGAGGAAGAGGACGCTGTAGCGCCGTGAGGCTCCATGACGGTCCTTCGAACCAGGATTTTGAGGTTATATATGGGATGGATGGATGGAGGCGAAGCTTTAATCTGGGGTTAATGTCACTCAGGTTGATGAAAAATGACAGGAATTAGAACAGAACATTTGGCAACCCAGGGGAAGAAAAGATCCAAGCGAGACAGAGCTAGAGTTTCTGTTGCCGGGTTATAGCTAGGCGCGGGGAGGCCAAAAGGCCGGGGTTGGGAGGCGCAAAATGTGGATCGAAGACGCGGTCGCGAAGGACGCGGAGCGTGTAAATGGGCGCCGGTCTCGCGTAGAGAGGTCCGGGCGCACAGCCACATTTGACCCAGCCACATCTTGGCACACGACAGTGCGCTGTGGCTCGTGGGCAGGGCAACAAGGGGCGGCAGCGGCAGGCGGTGACGCTAGAGGGCCCGGGCGGGAGTTGGAAGCCGCATTGCCGCTACATCCCACCCCCAGCGGACGGGGCCCCTGAGAAGTTCCGGTCCGGTCAAGCCAGGGCAAGGTCAAAGACATGCATCACGGCTTCACAGGGATTCAGTGGCGTGATGAGACAGAAGCCGTATACAAAATGAACCACGGCGATGGGGTATTTGAGTCACTGGAAGTCTTCATTCCATGACGGGAGAGTTCCATGTCAGACCAAAACAGATGGTGGACGGGCTGTGAGATGCTCCACCCGTCGGCGGGCCACTCCCCCGGAAATCCCAACTGCAAGGGCCCATTCATCAGGTCCATCCGTTGGGCTCCCGTCCAGTGGATGGATGTCGGCCCTTAAAATGCATTGGATTGGAGCGCTGCAGCCTCGTTATCTGATGATGCCATGGAGCTACGGACAACTGCTGCAGGAACCAAGTAAACACTGCGAGTTGACATCTATGGACCGGTCTCAACCAGACATTTATTTGCCTTTCAAGATAGACATTTTCTGACGCAGCGTCTATAAACTTTAATCTATTTCCTCCATTTATCCCCCCTATTTTTACCTCCCCTTTCATTGGCCCTCTCGCCCCTTCCCTCTCAGCCTTGTCTTAGACTTCCACCGATGCCGATGGTTCGTCCACCGATAGCCCAAAAAGCAAACCAATGGTGTCATCCCTCACATTGATTCAACCATCCATTAACTGCCTGCGCGCGCCTGTGTCTTCTTCTTGGAAACACGCAATCCTTCTCTCTGCATAGAATTTTTCTTTTCTTTTTCTCCCCTTAAAACCCATCTCCCTTCTCTTCGTCTTGACCTCTGCATCGTCGGTTCTGGCCAGATTTTTGCGCGCACGAGCATCACCATGTGCCGTTTCCTGGTGCGTTTTTGCTAACCCCTTCCTTGCCCGAGGCCAGCCCCTCGGTCGCGGTGCGACGCAACGTATTTGCTGACCCTAGATCGTACTGTTCTAGGTCTACAAGGGAAGCGACGAGATTCTTCTGTCCAAGCTGATCCTCGACCCGACTCACTCGATCCTCAAGCAATCCTTTGACTCCCGTCTGCGTCTCGTGAGTCACTTCACGCCAAGTACCCCTGGTTGAGAGTCACCATCTAACAGATCATCTTCTGTAGGATACAAGACGTGGCCAGAACAATGCAGATGGCTTCGGCATAGGCTTCTACACCGACCCCAAGCTCGGCGCTGCGCCCTGCCTCTTCACTTCGACCATTCCCGCCTGGAACTGCACCAATCTGCAGCGCATCGCCTCAAAGACCGCGTCCCGCCTTATTTTTGGCCATGTTCGAGCTACGACCGAGGGCTCTCTGAGCGAGGACAACTGCCATCCCTTCACCCACGGTAGCCTCATGTGGATGCACAATGGAGGACTCGGAGGATGGAAGCACATCAAGCGCCGCCTTGGCGAGCGTCTGGCCGACAAGTGGTACCTTGGCGTTAAGGGCGGCACCGACAGCGAATGGGCCTTTGCCCTGTTCCTCGACACTCTCGAGCGGCTTGGTCACAACCCGAGCGCCTGCCCCGAGACCGGCTTTGGCCCTACCGTGCTGCGAAAGGCCATGCTGCGCACGATTGCCCAGATCAACGAGCTGATCGATTCGATCCCCGAGAGCATCCTACAAAACGAGGACGTCGACACTACAAGTCTGCTCAACTTTGCCGTCACCGACGGTCACAGCGTCATCTGCACCCGGTACATCAACAGCTCCGATAACGAGGCGGCCAGCTTGTACTACTCTTCTGGAACCCAATGGACGACACGCACACAGTCCGCGGACGACAGGCAATACCAGATGGAGCGCAAGGACAAGGGAGCTGATATCGTGCTTGTAGCGAGCGAACCCCTGACATTTGAGAGAGGTACGTCCGAGGCTCCAGGGACCAAGAAATGGTGGATGACTGACTTGAAGCAGAGAACTGGGTCAACGTGCCTACAAACTCCCTCTTGACCATTCACAGACAGACCGTCATGGTTCACCCCATCGTTGACAAGTACTACGAGCGGGATCCTCACCACATCCGTTCCAGCGCCTATGTCCAGGCTAAGGGCTTGACTTCAAACGAAAAGACGCGTAGCGAGTCTGCCAGTCCCGGAATGGTCGATCGCCACCAGCACGAGCTCGATAGTTACCGCAAGATGATGACAGCATCCTTGCAGTTTGGCCCATCCAGAAGCCTGAGTCCAGATATCGCCCGCCGATCTCGGACACCTGCGTCTATGCGCGAATCAACACCCATCTCGCACTCGGTACAAGCATCGCCGCCAAGTGAGGCAAGCAACAAACCTATGCCGGCCCAAGGAAACATCAAGGTCAAGAGACGGTCGATTCAGCTCCTGGATAGCAATCAGAGCTTTGGCTCAACGACGGATCTGGACCAGATATCAGACACGGAGGAGCCGACTCGGGCAGAGGTGCGGAACCCAAGGAAGCTTTCGCAGTACTTCCCGGAGCTCACCCTCGTTACAAACGCGGGGTCCTAGAAGGGGAGAGACAGAGGAAGGAAGATGAGAGGAAAGATGAGAAGGGGATGATTTACGTTGCATTCAAAGATTCGCCATTGTGTTAGGGATTGTGGCATGGTGTTGAGGAGTGGAATGAATTCTCTGTAGAATAATTGGCATCAGATGGGCCGTGTAGATGGATACCCGCGTATCGGACACACACATACACCGCACACACAAAATTGCAAAACCGGCTCTTGTTTTGTTTGATTACGACATATCCTGGGGTACCTTGCTCGCAATGTTTGTTCGTTTGCCGGTACGTATTGCTCCCCTTGGTTGAACGCTGAATCTCGGTGGCACATGCAGGCCTGGTAGACTTTGCAACGAAAGAGACTCTGCCACCCGCCCCTTTTCCGGCCGAACGCGAGGGGAGAGTTTGGGCTGGTGTCGAACAGAAGGCAGCTGCTACGATTAGCAGGTGACAATGCTCCAGCGGGCATCATCGAGGTCTGTGGCTGCTTCCCAACGACGGGGAGGGAGGGACGTTTGAGGGCAGGTCAGCGGCTGCAGACAGGTACGGTTACGGCGCCTGACAGTTGAACAATGTGGCCTGCCCAAATCTTGAATGAGCATCTCTCGACTTGCTCCTAGCACGCACGCACATCATCGCATCTATTCTATACCGTACCGCCATCCGACATCACCATGCCGTGCTGCTTCGCCATCCTAACCTACGCGCAATGCCTCCACCACAACCTCTACAAGATCGGCTGTACCGTCGACTGCGAGGACTTTTGTCCCCTCGAGAAGCGCAAGGTTCTCGTCAAGACTCGATACCTGTGGTGCTGCGAACAATGCCACACCCGCATCAACGATGAGGCCGACGAGGAGCGACAGGACGCCTGGTCGGTTCAGATTATGCGTGCGTGCCAACAACCGGTGCCCCCCGCCTTGATCGAGGCGAGGATCGAAACCATGCGTAGGAGGGAAGCGGTTAAAGAACGTCGCCGCGATAGGGCCTTGATGTCCCAGGCCGAGGAGATTCAGTGGGTTGGCGAGTGGACGCTCGAGTACGGTCTCGTGGTTTTTAAGGCGGTTCACGGGAGCACCTGGGATAAACAGAAGCTCGAAGACAGGGTTGAGCAGCTGAGGTCTCTGAGGTTCTGGGACTTTATCGTCGCGCACGATGCTCTGCGAGGAGCAAGCAAACTGCTTAAGGAGCAGTCCCACTCAGCCTTCTGGACAGTTCATCGTATGTCAACTATTATGACTTCTTTGCTACTGCCCTTGCTGACGTGATATAGGAAGCATCATGGAAGAGCACAGGAGTCGGGGAGGCTTGCGCCGTCCAACCCACCGCCTACCGCCACCACCGTTGTTTGACAATGCTGAGGAAGCCACGACGCCGGCCGATGAGTGGAAGGATGTCTTGGAGATAGGCACGGAGGAAGAGCTGAGGGTGATGGCGGAGATAGACGAGACGAAACTGGACAAGACGATACCACGGTCGATGGTACACAAGAGCCTACAAACGGACTCGGTCACCACTCCCAACGAGGATGCGGGAGGAGGAGGAGGAGGGAAAACGGATGTGGAACGGCAGCGTGATACTATCGATGACATTGAGTGAGGGCCGGGACATGCAAATACCTGACCTGGAATGGCCTCAGCAGGTTACCGCTATTACTAAGTATGATCAAGGCTCGCGCCACGGAAGCAAGCGACTGGCATTGTCAAGAGGTTTCTGTTGGAACGTCGGTGCCAGATACAAAGCTCCCCAGCCTCATCTGCACTGGAGGGCCCATTGACTCGGTATAAAGATGGAGTTGACAAGCACGTTTAGCAAGAGACAGCAATAACTAGCATCAAACTCTTCTCAAACCCCCCTTTCTCCTCTCTTTGACACGACTGGTTTCCGCCCTCGTGCAGCGTCAATCATCATCACACCATGCAGCCAGCCACATTTGACATTTTGATCGGGCCTTCCGACCCAAGCACACACCTGAAGGAACGAACCTACAGGATGCCATCGTCATCCAAGCTAAACTAAACCAACGCCTGAAACCAGCATGAAAGAAGTCTATCCATCTCATTTTTGCTCACCGACCACCCCCCTTTCGCCCCTCTCTCTTACATGTAACGACCCCGTTGAGATAGGGGGCGTGTAGTACATATTACATACTAGTTAGCTGAAGCTCCAGGGGTCTTTTTTTCCCTTCCCTTGCTTTTCTACCTTTGTCTAAGAAGCCAGCCACATACACAGACACGTTGAACAACAGAGATCGCTGGCCGGGGTCCCTGCCACTGTTGCATTTTGTTTCGTCGGTAACTGGCAGCCTGGAAGGAGCTGAAAACATGGGGGTGTGTGGGCTAGGTTTCCCATGCACCTTGCTTTGTCTTGCCTTGTCTTCTGGGGATCGTCATGCAAGAGAGGTTTTTGATTCTGATACTGTAACATTCAAAGTCGGTTTTTGTAAACCTGAACCTCCAACATTCTGACCTGTCGATCCTTCTTATTCCCGCAGTTGACAAGAACCCAATCCTGCTACTCTCTACCAACCTGGTCAATCTCATCCCATAGTCCAATCACGACTCTTGCCGCGCCCCGAGCTTATCAGAAAACCCCCCATTCCCATTCTCCCCCA
>SSHR01004246.1:0-10331 GCA_006518225.1 Fusarium neocosmosporiellum | reverse complement strand
CTCCTAGCAAGGAAGCTGACAAGGCTCCCGTCCCGGCTGCAGCTAACGGCTCTGCCCACGTCCCTGAGCCCGTTTCTTCCCCCGCCCCCAAGACTCCTGCTTCTGACATCATTGGTCTCTTCATTATGAACGTGAGCACCGAGGACCAATGCAGAGAGCTTTTCGATGAGGAGGACAAGGCCAAGATCCTCAAGGTCGAGAAATGGGGCAACTCTAACAAGGTCGTCCAATTCAAGACGACCGAGGATCGTGATGCCGCTATGGCCCGATTGCCCGAGGAGGTGAAGACCCGAACTCAAGAGGATCGATCTAAGCCCCTTGTGAAGATCTTCCAACATCGCGAGGGCAAGTCGTATGGCAACCGAGGTGGCGCCGGTAACTGGGGTGCCAGCGGACGCGGTGGAGCAGCCAGCACGAGCGGCTACCGAAGCGCTGGAGGAGCCAGTGACTCGGAGTCGAACCGACGTGGTGGTCGCGGCGGCCGNNGTGGTCGAGGTGGCCGCGGCCGTGGAGGTCTCAAGGGCGAGACTGGTACCTCGTCACCCGCGCCCTCTACTCCCGCCGAATAATTATCACGATCAACATTTAAGTATTGATACACAGCTCTCATGAGACTATGGTTTATCCCCATGTTCTCAGTACCTAGCTTTGGCCCTTGTGGCACCTCCTTTTTGTCTCGCCTCTACCCGATTCTTGCTGGGGGCTCAAGGGACAGGAAAACTGAGGGGCATCCCTCTAACCGTTTTCATGTATTGTGTACCTAATGAGATCTCGGAGTCGTCGAGCTTCGGCATCGAGGGTTTGGCTTCTTTAGTTTTGACCTGTATGGAGTTCAGTTGCGAAGAGAATCTTAAAAAAACATCATTCCGGGCCCTGATTGCATCTCGGGGACGTGAATGTGGTGATGGCATTTCTTGGGGGGTAGGATTAGGGGGTAGGATCGAGGGTGCTTTGGAGTGAAAGACTTTCTATTTGTACACTGCCACAATTGACTGGCTATTTTCTGTCATGCCCAACCTGAAAACATTGCCTTCGAGACTGGGTTGAAAGTAGACTACATAATGCGTATATTCTTGAGCACTTTATAGGGGCTTCATGCCCTTGTGGATGGCGGCGATACCGCCGGTCAGGTCCTCGTAACCCTCACCAGCGACAACAAAGCCAGCATCCTTGATCATGTCCCTAAATTCTACTTGGCTAGGGAACCTCTCGATACTCTCAACGAGGTACTGGTAGCTGTCTCGGTCTCCGGCGACCAGCTGACCGATCAAGGGAATGGCGCTGAACGACCACTGCTTGTAGACGGCGTTGAATAGAGGATACTTGTCGACCTTGGAGAACTCGAGGCAGGCAAAGACACCGCCGGGCTTGAGAACTCGGTGAGCCTCCTTCAGGGCAGCAGGGATGTTGGAGAAGTTGCGGATGCCGAAGGCAACGGTGTAGAGGTCGAGAGAGTTGTCCTCGAGCTGAGCGGGGAGGATCTCAGCATTGGCCTCGAGAAAAGAGAGGGCGGACTGGTGGGATGCAGGGAGGGCGAGGGAACGCTGGCGACCCACGGCCAGCATGTCGGGATTGATGTCGGAGATGGTGACTGTCACGTTGGGATTGCGATTGAACTCGTGGGCGTGCTGTAGATGACGGAAGGCGATGTCACCGGTACCGCCCGCGACGTCGAGGATGCGCTGGGGCTGGCCAGGAGGGTTGGTAGCACCGGGGTTCAGCGAAGAGATAAAGTAGTCCCTGAACAATTGCGTGTTAGTTTGCTGAACAACTAGGAGTTCGGGAGAACCGGTAGAGGCCTACTTCCACAGGCGATGAATGCCCAAGGACATAAAGTCGTTCATCTTATCATAGGATTCGGCGACACTGGTAAAGACACCAGCGACACGCTGCTGCTTCTCGCTCTCGGTGACGGTCTCATAGCCAAAGTGGGTAGGGCGATCGGAGGTGGGAGTGGTGTTGCGGAGAGCATTGGAGGAGGAGAAGGGGCGGACAAAAGCGGCAGGTAGTCTTGAGGGGTTCAATGAGCGGGAGAAGCTCCGGAGAGCTGTGCGGGAGGCCATTGTGAGCGGGAATTGGGCCTCGGAGGTATGAGGGATGGTCTCTAACGGAGGTCAGTTTGGAATCATACGAGGCTGAGAGATGGAAATTTGCTGGTGGATGAGTGGGGGGCAGTGTGGCGCCTGTTCAGCCTTGTACCAGCCACTGTGGCTGCTTCATGCTTGTCTCGATGCGATAAGCAGAAGAGAATGAACCAAACCAAGGCACATCTTTTTGTAACAAGAAGAATAACTCACGCCTAGGCAATGTCTCCAGCTGTTGTAGCAGCTGAATCTCCCTCCCGCTTCTGCTCACGATGAACGCTGAGAGCCCGAACAAAGGTGTGCACCTTGTCCTTCATGAACCAGCCAAGGAGACCAAAGATTGCAAACAGAGTGAGAATGAGAAGAGCGATGCTAACTGCTGGGTTGGTCATTGCGTGACTGGTGTTGGAATTGCGGGTTGAGGATGGATGGGAATTGCGGTTGCCTTGTTGTGAGTTGGACGATCTTGACTGGGAGATGGATGATGATGGTGTTTTGAAAGTTGTTTATTTTCCTCGTCTCAAAATCCATGGGTTGCTGCATGGCAGGGCCTGCATAACCAATTGGCTGTTAAACCCATTGTTTACTCTTTAACGATGCCATCCTGACAGTGGCAGACGGCTGCCATGCACTGCACTAGTTGGGGTTCATGGAAATCTGAAGTCTATCGGAATGTGGGGTACATCGATAAGACTCGTGTGGGGGATAGCAAGCACAGGGCCTCATGGACTGTTCCTGGCTTCAGCATCGCCAGACGATTGACAGGACATCTCGGCAAGGGTGTCGAAGCTTAGTTCAGCGCAATTACCGACTGATAATGGATGGCTTCGGGGTTTGTTCGAGGCTGGGTATGCCGAACCTCGTCCAGCAACGGCTTATCTCAGTCTCGGCTCATACGGTTGGAGTCGGCTCAAATGACGTCGCTCCCAAGTATACAGACCGAGAACAGCCCCCTCGGTAATGCTATTTCTCCTCTTCGTCTTGTTGTTTACCGCAAATTGGAAGTTGATTGAAAAAGGGAAGAAACCTATGAATTGAGATTGCCCTTCGAACGGGATCACAGCCACCATGAAGTCTCGAGCTTTGCGACACGTCGCCCTGCGAAGGGCTGCCCTCGCCAGACCGCAGGCCGTACCCTTTGCTCTTCGATCAGCCAGCAGCCTCTCGCAACGACCCAATTCGGACTTTGTCTCCTTCCCCGGTGCCCTTAAGAGTGCCTTCACAACCACGCTCAAGTTCGAGGCTCCCGAGTCGTATCCCGCCCTGCCGACGTACCGCGTTGTCGACCAACATGGCACGGTGGTGGACGAGTCCTTCAAGCCCGATATCTCGGACGAGGAGGTGATTCGACTATACAAGGACATGGTCTTCATTTCCATCATGGATCTGATCATGTTTGATGCGCAACGACAAGGTCGACTGAGCTTCTACATGGTCAGTGCTGGCGAGGAGGCTGTCAGCATTGGCAGCTCAAGTGTCTTGGATCGGGAGGACGTCATGTTCTGCCAATATAGAGAGCAGGGCGTGTTCAAGGAGCGAGGGTGGACGGCAAAGGAGTTTATGGGGCAACTCTTTGCCAATAAGCGGGATCCTGGCCGAGGGCGGAGTATGCCTGTGCACTACGGAAGTAAGGAGTTGAATATTGTAAGTACCCTGTGAACTGAAGCAACATATTGAGGCTAACAATGAGGGTGAAGCATTCGATCTCGTCGCCACTGGCAACACAACTTCCCCAGGCGTCTGGAGCTGCCTACGCTCTCAAGATGCAGCGGCTTCAGGACCCCAATGTCAAGCCCAGAGTGGTTGCAGCCTTCTTTGGCGAGGGCGCAGCAAGTGAGGGAGACTTTCACGCTGCATTGAACATTGCAGCCACACGGTCTTGTCCTGTCATCTTTATCTGCCGAAACAACGGCTACGCCATCTCGACACCAACACTGGACCAGTACCGTGGTGATGGCATTGCCAGCAGAGGTATTGGTTATGGTATCGATACTATCCGCATCGACGGCAACGATATCTGGGCTGTTCGGGAAGCCACCAAGAAGGCCCGCGAGATGGCTCTACAGGATGGCGGAAAACCCGTCCTTATCGAGGCTATGACCTACCGTGTCTCGCATCACAGCACATCAGACGACTCGTTCGCATATCGCGCGCGGGTAGAGGTCGAGGACTGGAAGCGACGTGATAACCCTATCACCCGGCTCCGCAAGTGGATGGAGGCCAAGGGCATTTGGGACGAGACCAAGGAGAAGGAGGCCCGTGATAGTCTGCGCAAGGAGATCCTGAAGGCGTTTAGCGAGGCTGAGCGGGAGAAGAAGCCCCCGATCCGAGCCATGTTCGAGGACGTCTATGAGGAACTGACGGACGATCTGAAGGCGCAGATGGCAGAACTGAAGGAGATGCTGGACAAGTATCCCGAGGAGTATGACGTTGCTGAGTTTGAAGGAGGCAAGGATAGCCTGGAGCCATAAAGCCCGTGTAAGTAGGTAGATAATCACCCAACAAACCACCAAACGCAATAAGAAAAAAGGAGAGCATCTCGGTTCAACACATATCACTATCATGACTCCTCTGTACTCCATACCAGGTCATAGCTCGCAGATGGAGACGCCCATGACCCAATCACACAATGAAGCGTCGGCTTGCTCATGGGACCCTTGTGTTGGGTTCCGCTACCTAGACAAGGCGGCCGTCGGGCGGTTTTGTTTACTTTTTTGTGTCTTTGATGCAGGCTGGATGGTTCCCGACGAGGAAAATGCCAGTTGGCAGTGCGTCTGGCAACGTGCCGCAGTCAGGCATTCTCCATCTCGTGGCTCTCTTTTTGCATGATGGGGTTGGGGGTGCGTGAATGCCCGTTGCCGATTTGTTAGTGGAGTGCATAATGAAGAACGGCACTCTGACACCCATCAGATTGGAGGGACACTGATAATGGTGATATCCATAAAATAGCTCAAGGCTATTGAATCCAGCAATAGGCCAACAATGAATATCCACGACTCCAAGCATCGGTGTAAAGAACCGTCATGGACGAGACCTGGCTAAAACATCCACTGCCTGTACCTTGTTGGCGGTCACGGTGGTTTAGTGCGACTTTTCTAGTGGGTTCCAGCGGGTAGCCCTACCCGGAGGGGTGCTGCGTGATGGACGCCACTATGAAGCAAAGCGGGCCTCTCCACAAAGCGGGATCTCTTAACCCAGCCCGCGTCTTGTCTGTCAGGATGGATGTCTTGCTTGATAAAGAAGAGAGGCCCGACAGCCCAGGTGGTGGTGATGCGCTGGCCTTGTCCCCGGCACATCCATCCATTGCTTTCTGGATATGACTTTGGTGCTGCCGTAGCAAATACTCTTGAGGTGGCATGGTGCGACAAAGAAGGCACTTTGCAAGCGAGTCCCCATGGGCTGTGAATGGGTCGGTTGTGAGATGAGGTGCTTCTCGTCCGCAGAGCACGGCGGGATACGGATGCGTTCCCTTACAGTAGAAGTACTCAGCCATGGATGATGCGGCCAACAGCCCCGGCACAGTGCTTGTTTGTAGTTGATAAGGCTGGCTCAGAAAAAAGGCACCTACAGTACAGTGCTCCAGCTCCCTGGCACATGGCCGACCCCAACTTTTTCGCAAACGTAGCACCATCAGAGCACGTCGTTTTCTGCTGTGTGGCCTGCCCAGAGCCTCCCCCGACCATGGTATAGGTGGATGGAGTCCCTCCTCCTAGTGGACCACACACGTCAACCGTAAACCGCCATCCGCCATCCGCACCCGCCAGTCCGCCGAAACAACGAGCATTTCTCTTCTCCTTCCCCCCCCAAAGACTGCATGCCATAAACCCAAAAATAATCCTCCCTCCTAAACTTCCGCCTCCTTCCCTCTTCTCACACTTCTCCCTCTCGTTGACCGAGACTCTGACCTACTCCCTCGGGCCTTCTGGGCTTGCCTCTATCCACTTGCTAACAAGCCATCTACCCATCTCTCTCCGCGCCGTAAGTTGACGGGTATCGCTATCTCTTCGCCTGCTCTCGTCATCCCGACCCCATCGCCCTCTCAACATCGGAGAGAAACCACGACCACGACCACCCCGCCGCGCCCGCGCCTGCCCGCTGCCTTCCTGATGGCGTAGGTCGTCTGGGCATGGCAGAACGAAAATCGGCAGGTGACAACGAAGTGCGACTTCCCTCGACCTCATCAACCTCAACTGCCAAACTCTCATCCACCGCCGCTGCTTCTCTAGGTCCCCAGAGGTAGGGCCAGCCCTTTATTCTTCTTCCGTCTTCCATCCTCATCCCCCAGCGCCGCTTCACCATTCACCACTTTCTGCCTGCCTGTCAGCCAACAAGCCAGCCATTCATCCCCCGGCAAAGCAAAGCTCGCACAACCGCCATCCGCCGCACGCCGCCGCCTCCTCCCGCCCTTTGCGTCGCCTGTGCCGGATAGTCGAGACCGGGCTCCGTCGTCACCCACCTGCGCCGACCCAGAGGGATGCCGTCGTCGGACCCGTGTTCGCCCAGTAGCTCGCTGATTCACGCACGCACAAGGCACGCACGCACGCACGCCGCAGGCCTGTAGCCGGTCGCCGTCTTCACCCTCGGACTGCTTGGCCAGCTCGAGTCAACATCTTGCCTGCTGGCCTGATTTATCATCTTGCCGCCGTGATCGGGTTTGCTGGTCCCTCCAAAGTCGACAATAATCTCCAATTCTTGGCCCAGGCTGAGAGAGGCAGCTGCAGGCCCAAATCGCCATCACTGAAAACGGTTGTTCTGCGGGGACGGCTCGTGCTTGTGCTTCTCCTTCCTTCGCTTCCCTCCACCTTTTTCGTGCAACCTCCATCGACTCATACACTTTCTCCATATTTGCGTTTTCTTCCAGATGCATCGTCAGTACAAAGCTCATGCCAATCATGTCTTCTAGAATCACCAGATCTTCGGCCCGTCAAGCAGCGAGCCAGGCAGCCCAATCCTCTGCTTCTGCTCCTGCTGCTGCCACAGCTGCCGCTGCTGACGTTCCGACCATAACTACTGCCACCCCGTCCTCTCGCAAGCGAAAAGGGCCTACTACCGACAAGAGCCCACCTTTGCCATCTGGGTCTTCAGGTCGACGGTCCAAGAGACAGAAGATCCCCGAAGCCGTTTCTTCCCCCGCCACCACCAACAATCACCCACCCCCGTCCAGGACTCGGAGAAGGGGGAAGACAACTGCAGATATGGATAGTCCAGAGTGAGTCTGGGCGGCATCAGACAGCACACGGAGCATAAAATCTAACTTTTCTCTAGCAACGAGCGTTCTGGTCCTGCGAATCCCACTGAACCCTCTATCCCGTCCGGCTCGTCTAGTAGAAAGTCGAGCCGATCCAAGAAGCCAACAGGCACCTCGCAAGGTTTGCATCGCCCGAGAAGATTTGGTGGCTATTTTTAGGTTCAGGAACTTACCATTATATAGAGCCAGCATCCGGCGCGACTCTTTCGACGCGGAGGTCGAAGCGAAATCTCGATAATGCTGCTGATCAGGATACGGTCATGACGGGAACCGACGAGAATAGGGATCCTGGGCCGCCACCCCCACCGCCCCCTCCGATCGATCACCATGACGATAACGATAGTGAAGACAACGAGGATGACGAAGACGAGGATGAGACACGAAGATACGATGATGACGACGATGAGGACGAAGATCCTTTTGGCGGATTCAGCGGACCTCCAGGTTCTCTATCGAGCACTCTGCGAGCACTAACTGGGATGATGTCGGGTCTCAGCCATAGGTTACGGGAATTGCTCAGCAGCCTTCGGTCGGATGACCTTTCAGTCCAACTGATAGCTCTTCAAGAGCTGTCGGAGATCCTTTTGGTTTCCAATGAGGATAATCTTTCGGGCCATTTCTCCCCCGATGCTTTTGTCAAGGAATTGGTAACCTTGATGAACAAGGAAGACAGCCCCGAGATCATGCTTCTGGCGTGCCGCTGTCTGGCAAACCTAATGGAGGCTTTGCCTGCCAGCGTGGCGAACGTCGTCTATGGGAACGCCGTCCCAGTCCTATGCCAGAAGCTGCTCGAGATCTCTTTCATCGACTTGGCAGAACAAGCTCTCAGCACCTTGGAGAAGATATCCGTCGAATATCCCACAAGCATCGTCCGCGAGGGTGGCCTAACTGCCTGCTTATCATATCTCGACTTCTTTGCAACGGGAACGCAGAGGACCGCCGTTACCACCGCGGCCAACTGCTGCCGTAATATCCCTGAGGACTCTTTTCCAGTGGTTCGCGATGTCATGCCTACACTCCTCAACGTCCTCAATAGCAACGATCAGCGTGTTGTGGAGCAAGCATCTCTCTGCGTTTCGGGCATTGTTGAGAGCTTTAAATATCATCCGTCCAAGCTTGAGGAGTTGGTCAGCGTGGATCTACTCCGGGGTGTGCTGCGTCTTCTCGTCCCTGGCACGACCAACATGATTGGATCCAGCATTCACACCCAGTTCCTGCGAGTTCTGGCATTCACTGCGAGAGCAAGTCCTCGTCTCTCTGCGGAACTCTTCAAACTCAACGTGGTTGAGACTTTGTATCAGATTCTCACAGGAGTGTCACCGCCAAGCGGAACTGAAGATGTGGCATCCAAGCTGGACAGCGTTGTTATCATGCAGGCACTGATTCACCGACCTCGAGAGCAGATTATCGAGACACTCAATGTCATTTGCGAGCTTCTGCCAAACCTGCCTAGGAACGCTGATCCATCCTTCGGTGACTTTGTCGAGCTTCAGGCATCGACCGAGTCCATTGATGGAGGTGGTAGAAACCGAAGAACTGCCAATGAGAAGCGTATCGAGCTTCTAGAGGGCTGCAAAGATGAAGTTCGCCGCTTCGCCCTCATCATCTTCCCCACCTTGACCGATGCCTTTTCCAGCACTGTCAATCTGAGCGTTCGCCAAAAGGTTCTGACAGCACAGCTGAAGATGCTTTCTAACCTCGATGAGGATATCTTGGTCGAGGCACTAACTCCCGTTCCCTACGCATCTTTCCTGGCTTCGATCCTGTCGCAACAGGACCACGCATCCCTTGTGATGCTGGGCCTTCAAGCAGCCGAACTACTACTCAGTCGACTCGACAAGATCTATCGTTACCAATTCTACCGTGAAGGCGTCGTCCTGGAGATCACCAAGATTGCAAACGAGGAGGAACCTGCCGAGACACAACCGGAGGAGACGGACAAACAAAACGGCGAGGGTGAACAGGCGGCGGAACGGAGAGACAACGAACACTCTTCAGACCAGGACTCTGACCACGACGAGGAAGACGATGAAGAACGTGAGTCGTCGGATGAAGACGAAGACGAAGAGCACGAGAACGAGAACGACGAGGCTCACAACGACGACATGTCCCCTGTTAGCTCCCGGGGATCGACCATGTCCCTAGAAATTCCCCTCCACCGCTTTGTCTCCGATGTGCGGTCCATGAAGTCTCGCATCCGCGATGTGGCCAAGAAGTTCCTGGAGACCCACGAGACCGAAGGCCACGGTCAGGCCATGAAGACCAAGGCAACGATGATCCTGGATGCGCTGTCAGAGTTGGCGGGTGAACTTGAGACCTATTATCTCAAGCGCTCATCTTCAAATGTCACACCCGACAAAGGAAAGGAGCTGTTCACGAAGCTTGCGTCTTACTTCGACACGGATGTTTTGGAGAGTGTTACTAGCGCGGAGCTTCTGGCATCCGGCCTCGTTCGGGTTCTGCTTGAAATCTTTAGCAACCCTGATGAAGAGCTGGCCCGCTCAGCCCAGTCGACATTCCTTGAAGTCTTCATGGCGTACACTGTCAAGTCGAGGCCCAAGACGGCAACTGTCGAGTCTCCGGCGACACCTTTCAGTGTCATGATCCACAAGCTTCAGGATTTGCTCAGTAGGTCAGAGCATTTCGAAGTCATCACCGTGCACCACAACACCTTTGATGGCAACCACAGCAGCCCTGCCTCGATGCTCGGCAAGCAGATTCGCCTCCGCCTTGTTGCCGATGAGGAGTCGGATATCCCCCGCCCATACCGGAATATCATGGTGTCGATCCACGCTATCGCGACCTTCAAGTCTCTCGATGATTACCTACGTCCACGGATCAGCCTCACTGAACGCCCCCGTGGTTCCGCTCGCAGAGATGGTGTTGCTCGAGCGCTTGCCGCAATGGCCAGCAGCGCAGGCCTTCCGCTTAGTAGCGCGGCTGCTGCCCGTCTGGCCGCTGCTGAGCGAACGAGCCCATTCTCTGGAGGACCTCCTATT